>JAOEHX010019119.1:0-10534 GCA_025448015.1 Bolborhynchus lineola
CAAACTTAAACAGGGGAAGTTTAGATTGAATATGAGGAAGAAATTCTTTACTGTAAGGGTGGTGAGGCACTGGAATGTGTTGCCCATGGAAGTTGTGAATGCTCCATCCCTTGCAGTGTTCAAGGCCAGGTTAGACATAGCCTTGTGTGACATGGTTTAGTGTGAGGTGTCTCTGCCCCTGGAAGGGGAGTTGGAACTAGGTGATCTTCAGGTCCTTTCCAACCCTAACTATTCTATGATTCTAAGACTTATTTTCCCAGGATATTTCCTCCAGTGATTTCTAGGGCAAGCAGCTCTGAAAGCACTCACACATGATTCCATTAGCGTCATTGGGTTCAAGTCTGATGAGATATAATCAAATTGTTACAAAAAAATCCAAAGTTTTACTTCAGCAGAAATTAAGAGACAAAGTTGTTGCCTACCCGCACTATTAGAGCTACTCCAAAGAAAACTCCTTCCAAAGCAAAAACTTGGTGGCACTTTCTGGTCCATTTGTGGATCACAACTTTCTTGGCTTGGCAGAACAAAGTGAAATGAGTTTTAGGGAGTTCTATGGCTACTCCTAAAACACATTTTTTATAACTCAGATCATGAAATCTACATATTTCTCCACAATATGTGTATTTAGGTGACTAAAAGCAGTTCACAGAAAATAGCAGTTCACTAGTCATTCCACATGTACAATACCATTAACGTCACAGTGACCTAAAATATAGTTTTAAAATAGCCTTTGCGTCAGAACAGTTCAACCTCACAGTTACCTTACCTAAACACTCTTATTAGGCAATATCAAACCATCCAAATAAAAATATGTTCCAGCTTAGCAAAGTACAAGTGGTAGGGCTTTACGATGTTTACCAAATGCCTCTTTGTTCAAAGAATTCCCACTCCCTTTCCCTCTGTCAGTCTACAAAGTTCTTAACCTGCTACAGCTCTTATTTCTTTATCACAGAGCTGAAATTAATACAAACTTCTTGTGGTCAGTTAAAAGCTTTTGTAACTGAGCTGCTATGGTAGCCCTTCTCACTATTATATCACACATGGGAAATAGGGATAATGTGCCTGTAGGCGCCTGGGGTGGCTGTAGGGATGCTTATCCAGCTGAGAGCTTTTCCCTGCTGCCAGATTTCTCTGAAACTTCACTGGGTTTAAAAGTTAAGTATGAGGAGTAACAGAGACAGATATATGCATACACGTGTGCATGCCTTCTTAGGCAACTTGGCTAGAAAGCTTTCTTCAAGGAGGAGGAAACAAACCTCAAGGCAAGGCCATCTGGAGCTGGAGACAGCGCAGGGCAAGGACAAATACTCCTTCCTGGTGAAGGATCGCGGCTGGTCCCACCCTCCCCTAGGGCAGAGGTGCTAGGTGGCATTACAGTGATCAGCAATCAGGTGTTGTTACTAAAACCTAATGTAGTGCCACCAGTTAGTTACATGAAGCATCTCTGTAGCAAAAGGCAACAGTAGAACAGTGCAGATGGACTTAAACACGAGGTTGATACGAAATTTCATCTTTATTCCTAAGCAATATTTTAAAAAGATTAGCTTCAACATATGCGCATCCTTGACATTATGCTTACGGTTTTTGTGTTGTGCATAGTTTATCTACTCTCCATATCATTCATGTAGGGCCTAATTTTGCACTGCGCAGGAACTGTCAGAGGTAGCCATGCACTTTAAGGAGTTTGTTACAGTTACAGCACTGCCTTTACATGTGTCAGTTTCAGGAATGAGAGAGGGTTGAAAAAGCATGCGTCATTTGGCATGGGGAAACATAAAGCCTGGGGACAATGCTGCAATTCGAACCATAAGAAGAGAATAATACATTCTCAAAGAAACTCCCCATTAGCAAAATCCTAATAAGCAAAACCTAAAAAGCCTCAATTTCCTTCCAGTCCCTCCCTCCCTCGGGCATCTACTCAGGTACCCAAACTGCAGGGAAAACCTCCCACCTTCCCCATCTTCCTCCTTCACAGATGTGGATATTGCAGAGGGATGTTAGTCCTCACATACTGCAAAACATTTTCACAGCATCAGAAGAATGCTCTTTTTCCAAATTTAGTCTTCCCTTATCCTCCCTTTATTTCTTGCATAATTGTTGTAACTCATTTTGCTGAATACAGACTGAAAAACATTGTGGCGCTAGAAACTCCATCCAAATATATGTACAAATAAAAAAAATGAAGTGGTTCTGATTTATCAACTATAACATATAATTGCTATGATAAAGGTTAAAGAAACCCAAACCAACCTCATCCATAAGTTAGGTGTAACTTTAATAAATGATGAATTCGGTGGAAATATCAATGTCAAGAAAAATTGCATATGTTTTTTTCTGATGCTAAGCTGATGTCTTAACATTTCAGTTAAGCTTTAATTGCAGTGAGAAGCAGCTGACCTAGGTAGCAAAAAGAGAAATCTGTTATAAAACTTGGTTGTCAGCAGCATCTGTTGTGTTGCCTTTGCCAAAATCATGTCTCTTGTACTAGATTTCAGGTAATGCACCTACACAGACCATATTATTTCCATCAGTTAAATATTCCTCAGCAAAACTCTCTTGGGGAAAAAAAAATCACTATTCTTCATTAACTTGTTTTTCCCCATCACCTGGGAGGCTGAAGTGGCTTTCTGGATGTTAATTGCTATCAGTCCAATGCTCCTGGGTCCTGTTGTATTTAAGGGGTTTCATCACCATGGTTACAGACTCCCACCACACAATTCTAAACTTTATCTCATTGTTATAATTTAACTCACTGACCTGAACTCTTTCATCTTTCCTACTGCAAAAAGGCATACAGCAGGATGCATGCCCTGGGCATGGGCTGCTCCTCAGATTTCTAAGTCTCTTAAGAATGAATTTGCATTTACACCAAAGAAAGGCACAAAGATGTTAAGGTGAAGAATTTTTCTAGCATATATGGCTTGAAAAGCTTACAGCAATCCTGATCTGAGCTTGTTATCCCTCTCCAGTTCCTACCTGTGTCTAAACATTCAAGGCATTTTAGAAAATCCAGAAAATGCCTGCATTTTATGTTTCTTCTAGATTAACTACTACATGATACGTAAACTGCCTATCAGTGACACTACTGGCAGCAATAAATGAAGAGTGGACATGTCTGAAGGATTTTTATATGCATAGCATAAAATGAATGAAAATGGTATGGAAAATACAGGTTTGTCTTTATCCAGAGAGAAAGAATTTAATCTTGAGCCAGTTTTATTTTAGTTTAGGTAGTGAGAAGACATTTCCATTTGTAAAATTTGCAGAAACTGTTGCTAGGTTCCCCCTTTTTTGAAAGATCCTTTTCATAGCTTTCTGCAGTTCAACATTTCAATAGATTTTTAAGTAAATTCATCTTTGCACCCACCTTCAGTGAGAACACATCACTTCATTTCACTCTTTTCATACTTAAATCTGAACTAGCTGAATGGAGTTTATATACACTGTTTCATGGGCTCAAATCTTATGGATGACTTTCACATGAAAGCTAACTAACTACATGTGAGCTACTTGACTGCTCTTCTATTGCAGTCAGTGGAGATCTGAGCCAGTCAAGCATGTCCAGAGTGCTTTATTGGATCAGGTGGACTGTCACAGTTTAGACCCATCTGGTAACTCAGCACCATGCAGTCACTTACTCACTCTCCTCCTTTCCCTCTCTGTATGGGATGGGGAAGAGAATCGAAAGAATGTAAACCCCACAGGTTGAGATAAGAACAGTTTAATCACTAAAATGAAGTAAGACATAGTGATAATAGAAAGAATACTAACACTAATACCAACAAAACAAGAGAAGAAATGAAAGCTCAGAAAACACAAGTGATCCAATACAATCGTCACCACCTGCTTACTGATACCCAGACTGACCCAAGCAGTGATCTGGGCCTTCCAGGAAACTTGCCCCAGTTTATATACCGGGCCTGACGTACCGTGGTATGGAATACGCCTTTGGTTAGTTTGGGTCAGGTGTCTTGCCTATGTTCTCCTGCTTCTTGTGCCCCTCCTCACTGGCAGAGCATGAGAGACTGAAAAGTCCTTGATTGCAGTAAACATTACTTAGCAACAACTAAAACACTGGTGTGTTATCAGCATTGTTCTCAGGCTAAAGCCAAAACACAATACTGCACCAGCGACTAGGAAGAAAACTGTTACAGCTGAAACTAGGACATGGAGGTACAACTCCCTAAACTCTGACTATCTGAAGGAGTAAAAAACCCCAGTGACATGGGATAGTAACAGGCAGGAGATAATAAGATCGAGTGTGCAAAGTAGTTGCAAACTTTTGCAGTTGGTAACAAAGCTGAATTGGTCAGAGGCCGTGGTAAAGACCTGACAAGGGATGCTGATCTTTTCTGTGTATGCAGAGCTGGATTTGCTCTTTTGTTTGATGGTCAGTCTGAAAAGTCTTACCATCTGTATTTCAGGAAATAAAAAGATAAAAACCATCGAAGTGATAAGAACTATCAATGTTTCAAAGTAGTTTAAATAACTGGATGCATAAAATAACACAGAACATAGAGTGTTTACTAATCCCTAATCACTAATATAGTCCTCAGAGACAACATCAGAGGCAAATGTTCCTGGTGCACATTTGTTAACAGAGGGAAGGAAATGAATAAGAGAGCTGAGTTTCAAGGCATCAAACTGGTAATTAGATATTTTGTCTCACGTTTTGGACTAGAGCAGAATATTTGATCTACAAAAATACATTATGACAATAAGTTAATTGATAACTGTAATTAATAACCATAGTTTCTACTCTAAGCACACTTATCCAGTGCTTCCAAGCCATGAATTACAATAGCACCAGACTGATACCTCCATGGTATGCTACCAGCCGTCAGTCTGAAGATCTTCAAGAATTTAAAACATTTGTCTCATCATAACCCATAAATCCCTCTGCTACAGTCACTCCTATTAGGTCTTTCACATCCACAGCAATGGTCAGAAGAAATCCTCTGCATGGCTAGGTGAACCTTTGAAAAAAGGAAAGACTTTGCCCATATCCTCAAAACCCTGGCCCTTTCCCAGGGTGGTGGCACCTGGGGACAGTGGCTATTCTACATGAACAAGATATCCTTGGGTCACTCTGCTCATGTCTTTTCATATGGCACCATGTCTGCATTTCTTCTGGTACTGTCTATTCCTGCTGCAGGAGCCATTCAGTTAACAGTGTGTTGCAGGGAATCAGCATGCTAGACCTGTGACTGTGCCTTCTTTTGCTGTGTGACTGACGGTGCTGTCCCACCTAGTCCTTTCCAGCATCCATGAAGAAGTATGGAAGAGGAGAGTTCTTCAGCAATCAAGTCATTGAGTAAGTCGTATCGACAACAGAAGCCACATGTGCTGTCACAGTTATGTAGATGTTCCTCCAGTGTGATGTTCTCCTTTCAAACAACTTTAAAAAGATAGTAGTGATGACTTCTGCTAATGTTTCCTTTCCCACTTCTCAATTTACAGCTGCATATTGTTAGGCTCACTATTTTGTCTAACGATTTTAGCACTGACCACAAGTATTCACCCCAGGACCAGTCCAGCCACCTAGGCTACTTTTTAAAGCAACCTAACAGCATTTTACTCATAGGAAACTTTCTTGAAAACAACTCTTATTGATGGAGCTGCAGTAGAAGTTCTGCACTGCTGATGCGTTTCAAGAACCTTTTAAGGCCTAATTTTAATAGGTATTAAGAAAGCTAGCTCTCAAGATAGCTGCCTAAATGACTTCATAAAATGTCTGTATAGAAGGCACAAGAAAGCATAACATACAGAGCAACTATTGCTGAGAAAAACGGAGTATTTTGGGGACACAACAGCTTACTGCAGGCTTCTTCAAAAAGGGGCTAGATTTTCACTGTACTGCTGACAAGTTATTCTACTCAAGAAGCATAAATTTGCTTTAAAGATGTTTGTAGTGGAAGCCATTTCCTTGAGATGGGATATAAAGTTGCTATGATGATCCTCAGGGGCACCATCTTTGCACATCTAGGGCTGGTCAGGGGACAAGAGAACAGAGATAAAGGACAATGCTTTTTGTGCTGTGCCGATGCCTGATAATTCAAATAAACTGATTTTATTTAAAGCACTGCACTCACTGCTACCATCACTTTTGCCCCCATCAAAATATGCACAATAGATACTTATCTAAATATGTATTAGTTTCTCCTTTTTTTTAATAGAAACAACATTTCAGTTCACTTTTGGATAATCCCCTTTGTGAATTTAAGCCTAACTTTCAGAGGCAAGTGAGCTGCAGAGGCAAAAAATTTGACTTGTAAATGTCCCACTAAGCTTCAGTTGTTCTTTAGTGTGTCTTGCTTTATAAAGCTGAAATGTGTAATTTTGGTGTGGAGCAAATTGGATTCAACCAGTTCCTCAAGCCATAAGTTTCTGAATCTATTTTTTTCTCCCTAGGTGTTGCTTCAACATTCCTGTTGCCTGAAAGTCCAATTCAAGAGAGTCATTCATGGGAAATTTCCTTCAGATGAAGGAAATCTATATGTAACAAAAAAAGGAAAAACCTTTAAAGGCAGAAGAGCAAAACAGGGAAACAAACAGTTTAATACCACTGAGAACTGACACTAGAATTTCTGTATTACTTCAGAAAATCATACATTTCCATTCAGGAAATGCTAATCACTGTCTCTTAGCCTCAGCTATATTCTGTGTTCAATGAAACAGACAATTTTCCTCATTAACAGTATATTCCTACTTAGGCCATAGGAGTTTAGAGGCAGAAGACCCGTCATTCTTGGCATGGTATCATGTGTGATGATACAACTTATTATAGAAAATATAAAGAATTTCAGCTTCCACAAGGGGTTAACCTGGAAGAACTGGATGCATAGAGCAGGAATCATTGTGATTTTCATGGCCTTTATGCTTAGCATCTAATATTGCGTGGTTTTGTATCCACAAAATAGGGCATTTGTTTCCTTAATTTCAGCATTCCTGCATGCAATCTCAGTGTTCTATATTGCCTACTACCATGCCAGCGTGCATCCTCCATACAGTACAAGCAGTTCCTTCCCTGCCTGATACTGTAGTATTTGCTGTGATTCTGTTACTATCTGACCTGGTAATTATAAAGGCCTCATCACTATGCTCTCCTAATAAGCCAGGGTGTGGAAAAATATTTTCCATTTCTAATTGAGACTTTTAGCCCCAGAGAGACCAGGATGCACAAAGGATAAAGCAAGTAGAATTTGCTAACAGCAGAAAAGACACGTATCTGACCATGTTGGATGTAGAGAGAGTGCAAAAAGGGCAAAGTTCATGCATGAGGTGTTTTGTGCAGCAATGGAACTAATGATCTGCGCACCTCCTCTGGAAGTACTTTCCTCTGGTTGCCCTCAGTCCACAATGGGAAGATTTGTTTTGGGGTAGTTAGGTCTTCAGAAAGATTAAAATGTATATCCAAAGAATGACCCATTCAAGGCTTAGCAAATCCCACATCCTGCTTGGAGGCTCAGTGGTCACCCAGCGATGTAGTCCACCACACAGCAGAGGGGGCGTCAGCTGCAGCCCAGACACAGCAGTGGAGAGCCAGGGCAGGACTTCATTTATGTGATTTTCTCCCTCTGGACATGACCAAAATGCAGCTGGAGCCAGCCCACATCTCCAGTGGGATAGGCTTGTCTGGCTGGCTGTCAGGATACCTTTTTTTTTGACATTTGTAGTTTAGGAATGGGAACACATGTGCTGTATGTGTCACAAAAATAATACCTACTTCCTTCCCTGCAGAGCAAATGGGATGAATTAACTACTTCCTTCACAACTGTGAAGCACTAGTGCAAGTGAAAAAAGGTTTCTATGTTTTGTGATTATCTTTTCATTCTAAATTGAGGAGAGAAAAAGATCTCTTAGAGTGGTTTTTATATCATTGAGAAAGAACTTCAGTTTATCAGTTGCCCAATCCTGTCTCGCTTTGCTAATCCCTTAGTGCATATTGAGAGTAGCAAGGCAATGGGAAAAGTAATTATATTCTTTGGGAAGAGCAGCAGCTATGGTATGTGAAGGGAAAATTATGTTTTGGATATTAATTCTGTTATCACTTCCAAACTTTCCACAGCTGCCTATGTGAAGCTCTCCCCATGTACCAGAAGCTTTTCATAAATTTGTTAGGACTATGACTACAGGCAGAGCCTGGCAGCAGACTCAGCTATGGTGTACCTGGTTAGCAATAGCGAACTACAATAAGAAAAGAGATGAGCAGAAATGCACAAGTGCAGTGTTTACTATTACTATTTTTTTTAATGGGCAGATTATTTCATATCTTCTACCATGAGAATAAAATACTGTATTTTCTAACACAGACTCAAAAAAAAGCCAAGTGCTTAAAAAACTGCCTGCAGCAAATGCTTGGTAATAGCACACGATTTGTATCGAATCACAAAACACCCTTGTGGAAACTCAGTGGCCAGTGTAATGTTGATGGGAACACACAGAGCAAGAAGATGCTGCTCAGCTGCTTCTAATAATATTAGGTTCTTAGTTCGGATTTTAATCATATGTCTTTCCTTGATTCGTTATGGCGTGCTTTTTTGTTTGGTACTTCTGCATAGTATACTTAAAAATCACAACATCAAACTGTTTTTAATTATGTAATACAAGAGCCATGAATTCTGTTGTCAGAGTACACACGGGCTTGTATAGCCTGTGCGTTTCTGTCCCATAAAAAACACTTCAATTTACAGGGCAGAGGCAACCTCATTGTTTGCTAGTGTCTAACACACCAGCATTTTCCCCATTACCTCAGGTCTTTAGATAAAACCACAACATAAGAATAAAAGTAACTCCTGCTTATTTTTTCACCCTAAAAAACCATCTACCTTTTAGGTACATGACATCTTTCATAATTATCTGTGTTGGAGTTCTCTGCATTGTAATAATCTACATATGAGCCCACACTGTGGAAAACTGATCTCCAGCATTCAGTCTGTAAGCAGCTGGCAAGAGAATTCAGCTCCGAACAAACTGAATGACCAGACAGCTTAAATGTCTGAGCTCTCTCCAGTTTCATATGAGATACTTCACTGTGCTGATACACAGAAAGCATTACCCATGTTATGTTTTTCTTCAGAAAAAATAGACTATTTCTATTATGCTTTATGAAATAAAATTAAACATACCAGGTCAGTTTATTGTATGCTTTACAAATTTGCCATTTAGATTTTTGGAAATTTGACTGAAACCTTGTATTTCAGACCCTCTGTTCTATAATTTATTTATTTATTAAAAGCCCTTGTATTTCAACATGTAGCTTTGAAATTTTTTACTCAAAACACAAGACATTTAACCTATTTTAAAGAACTCAGTCTTCTGTTTACAATTTGATTGTCAAATAATCGTAATTTGTTTCCTTTTCGGAAAGCTATGCAAACCTACAGTTTGTAAATGAAACCCCCACAACTTACATTTGCAGAATGTGAGATTTCCTCATATTTCACAAAAAGAATTAAAATAAGAAGCAATCCCACCCATCTGAGTTTTGTCAGTGATCTGTATATGTTTCCTCCCACATGTGGCAAATGTGAGCTCATGCTGCAGCACCAGATTTTACATTACCAGTCGTCTGCTATCCTCACGCTATGACTGCTGCTCCATGAATAAAAGCTCCCACACCATCTGATACAAACAGTCTCTGGTAGCATTTTAATAGCTGATCCCCTGAATCATTTTAGTTCCCGCCCCCCCCCCCCCTTTCTACTCTTTAGTTACTTTTCTCACTTAAATGATGAAATAAGCTGTTCATAGCATGTTGGTCATCTCCACCACATTGTGAAAGACAGCAAAGAAAATCTCAAGATGGATTTGTTGAGTTAATTCTAACAGTTCACATTTCTAGAAATGCTCACATTAAAGGGATTCCCTTACGCCTTCTGTCTGTGCCTAAAATAAGTGGCCAAGATCAATTTAAAAGGTCACTCATTTTCATTCTAGAATACTTGTGTTTTTTTAAATTACCTATAGATCTGTACATGGATTGCTACAACAATGAGGAATATTTTTTCTGCTCTTTTAAACGGACTGCAGGATGCCATAAGTTCTATGAAAGCAAATGGTCTTTATTTTGGTATGTCTATGGATCCCTCTGTTTAGCACTGGTTGAAACCAATTCTTTCTGCGATTTCCTTCTCTGTTAGAGGCCAGAGGCTGAATTACTTTGGATGAGCTTAAGGAATGGAAAGGCAAAGGTGAACTTCAGCCTTTCGCAAGACTTAAAATTTTGATCAGCTGATAGAAAAGCCTGGAGTGGTAGGGGTGTTCAAGCAGCTATGATACCAAGGTCAGAAAAGGGGCATTGTCAATGCTGAGGTACATTAGTTGTACAGTGAAGAATGAAGGTAGGAAATAGTGGTCGTGAGAGTTCTCTGCTGTCATGGTTTAAGGCCAGATGGTAACTCAGAACCAGGCAGCAGTTTGCTCACTTTCCCCCTCATTCCTTCCCCCCACTCCCAGAGGGATGGGGAGGAGAATTGAAAGAATGTAACTCCCATGGGCTGAGATAAGAACAGTCCAGTAACTAAGGTATAAC
>JAOEHX010019119.1:19239-29482 GCA_025448015.1 Bolborhynchus lineola
CGGAGACCTATTGCGCAGAGCGGTGGCACTCGCTGTGCAGCTTCTTCGTCGGCTTCTGGGAGGGCTGAGCCGCACTCGATTCCCGCGGTGGCATCCCCGCCCTGCCTGCCCTCCCCGTACCTCCACTTTGTCATCGTTCCGCTTTCCCTCTCCAATAAAGTGGTAACTACTTTCTGCCAAGAAGCTCACGCGCTCTTTTCTCTTCAAAGCCCTGTAATAACCTTCAGCACTGCTGAACAACACGCATGACATCTGTCAGCTGAGATGAGAACATCTAGGGACAGTTCATGTAACTCAAGTATATTAAAGTTTTTCAAAGGGACAAACTCTGGGATACAGCTATTCTCCCTCACTCCCCTAATAAACTTCTGTTAGCCTAAAAGTTACACGGAAATTGCCGAGCTAGAAAACCAGACATTTACACCAAAATAAAGAACAACAGATAGTTCACTAAGCTCTAAATCCTAGAAGAAACTCTCTTCCTTACGACTTCACAAATTAAGCAGCTGCTCCAGTCCTGCTTCCACAGGGCAGATGGTCACTGACTATCTTCAAACAGGAACACAGAGTTGGGTGAGAAACCAGCTATGAAAAGACTGAGAAACTGAAGCAGGTAGGTACGCTTACTGGATCTGGGAAATTAATGGTGTTTCAGCTAGGTAATGAGTTAAGGGCAATACCAGTCACATCTAGAGGGACATGGTGTTGAAGTAGGCAACTTGTTTTACCAAGGAGGAAGGGTTTGAGAGGTTCAGCACTATCCACTCACTGAATCACACCTCTGTGGTACCTTTTGGTAAGGGGGGCACAGGTTCTCCTCAGTCTTGATTTCTCTCTTTTAGACATATCCCACTCAACTTCTCAAAAAAGGACTGATTTCTACAGCCTGTACTTGACTGCATGTCAGCAGCTTCTCTGCCCCCTGCCCAGCACAGCTAGCACTCACTGCCTAACCAGGTCTCTGCCTCTGGAAAATACACCTCTGTCAAAGCTTTAGCCTTACAGGTGAGTGTCTAGCTGTACCATATATATTCTTATGGCAGCATTATTTTCCTTGCTGGCTTACAGAATTTCACCTTTTCATACAAGGAAAAAGGCAACAATATGTTATAAAAGTTTGAATTTCACAGCCAAACTGTTGACAGGCTTCAGACAAGGGCTAAGCCTCACAGGTACACACAGCAGCCTACAGACATGATGTGACTGAGCTAAACCAGAATTTCAACTATTTAAAAATTATCTTAACCCTGACATGAGAGAAATTATTTCTGACTTATGGTCCTTGAAGCCTGAATAGTCGAAATCTGGCAAGATAACAAGTAGTGCTCACTTCCCTTAATGTAATTTCATTACCTAATTGTACAATTAGAGCTGTTTGAGAGTGATGAAATACTGCCAGGGACAAATTCAGTGTCAGTTCTGAAATCATTTTATAAACCCTGAACTACAGAGTGTTCAGAAAGGTTATGCAATGAGAGCTGCTTATTGCTAGTCCTTATGTGGCCCCTTCAGAAATCCTCTAAAGGCACCTAACCTACAACATAATGTGCTTGAAGAAAGCCACATGAAAATGGGAATTGTCAAAAGCACTGAGCCAGAATTATTGCTTATGTAGCACTGTAAATATGTGTGTACCTTTGCAACTGCCCTTGCAGTTACAATTAACACAATCTCCAAGTTTAATTCAGAAGGAGTATGGGACATGAACACCAAGCTACCAGTCCCTGGACCTGGTTCATATATTAAGTGCCACAGACAGACCTGGGTATGGTCCCAGTGCAGGGGAGCAGTGGTGGGAAGGAAGCCACAAACATGCCCCACTCTGCAAACCAGCTCCTCCCTGCTGTCCTATGCACATCCAGGTGCATGCCCATGCCTGGGAGTACTTGCAGACTCTATATGGTTTTAAGGATGGCTGTGAGGAGTCTACCAAGAAGCAGCAAGGATCTGCCCAGTGGCTCTCAAGAGGATCTGGACTGTTCCATACAGCTGTTAGTGCTAAGGCATTTTCCTTTACCACAACCAGTGTGGATAATCCTCAGCAGCATTATACAGATCATGATCATCAATGTATGCCACTTACACAGTAAGTTTTTTAATGACAGCTCACTTTTCCTTCATGTGTGTGTCACACCAGCAGCCGTACAGCAAGCTGCTGACCACAGCATTGCACAGTATCTTGCAATAATACACAGCTTTGTTTTAATTCCATGGCACTGGCACAGCAGCTTTGTGCAGTGTTGTTAGAGCTTGCATTCTGCACCATCCAATGCAAAGGTGGAACACCATGGCAACTAAACTGCTTACCCACATTGCCTGTATTAGAAAACCCATCTAGGAATCCTGAACAAATTCATTGTTTTACCCAGGAGGGAGAAGAAAGAAGAGGATCCCTGGCTTTTTTGCACCACATTATTCCCCTGACTCTCCAAAAGACCTCAGCCTTTCTCATAGCACCACCAAGTAAGGAAACGCAGCAACCTGAGGTATTGCATTCATTGCATTTATAGTGGTAACACCACTGCCTGATGCTGCATAGCATATTCAGGTTTTTCACCTGGTACTGCAGATCACAAAGGCTGGAAAACCACAGCCAGATCCTCAAGTTGGGTTTTAAGGGGAAAGACCATAGCTTTTTGCTTCCTAACTCAACATTTTCATCCTTTCTCATGATTAGGTGACAGCTTACGTCAGCAGCTAAGCGAAACAAACACAGGAAAGTTTTTAGCCATGATCATCACCTCCAACAGAATCTGTTCCCTTCCAGCTCCACCATAACACAGACTTGTATGTCCCATCCCATCCCCTCCATTTATTTCAGCCACCCAAACCCACCCGCACACCCCTGTGTAGCTAGCCTTACCTGTGCTTTCCCACTGCAGCTGTGGTGGTCCTTCACCTCTTCTCAGATTTCTGGCTCCTATCATTCCACCCTTACCTCCTCAGCTCCTCATAGTCACCCAACATCCTCAGAAAGAAGAGCCAGCATAGCCAGCCTGCTAGAAGCAAACCCTACCTCACGGGCCAGATAAACCTTCCTATCCCAGGCAGAAGCAGGTGGTCCTGGGCATAATTAACTTGCCTCACAGGCAGCTGTAGTTATCATCATAAGGATGTTGCCAGCTGAATGTATGAAGATGCTAGGGCTGCCTGTCAAGGAAAAGAGTGAGCTACCTTAAAAAGAAAAAAAAAAAAAAAAAAAATCAACTGAATTTTTAGCTTCTGGATTGTGATTTCTGGGACCAGTAACTCTCTTAAAGTTTTCAGGGGTAAAGATAAAATCAGCTTTATGCCATATTGCACACACAGCATTGTTTTCTGTCATTTGGCTGCTGAGTGAAGATGGTAGCCAGTTTGAATTCACAGTTCATCATGTATTCATGAGACCATACAAACAGATATCTCTGTCTGGAAGTTCCAACAGAATCTCAAGAGCTGGCAATATCATGCTTTTATTTTTCTTCGGAGAGAAAGCTCCAAACGATCCGTGATGCTGAATCTGGGTATGCTGTTAGTGCAGCTGGCTTTAATTACTCTTTTTGTACATAGAAAACCCTCTATCTTATTAAATAGCAAACTAATAATTTTTCACCACTTACTGAATTTGAAGGCACAATTACAGGATGTTCCTCCAATTAGGGAGGTTAAATCAGGCAGTGAGCTGTCTTGCTGTTTGCAGCAATCTCTTCTTATGAAGTGATATCACACAATTAATAAACACAAATATTTCTTCACTATCTGAGCAGAGCTGAACCATGAACAGGAATCTCTAAAGGTTCAGCAGAAGGGTGGGCCTCACAGTGATGGCTGCTTTAGGCCGATATGGCTGTGAAAAGCATTTCCATTTCTGTAAGTAATCTTGACACCTGTGAGTTACACTGAATTGAGGTGGGAGGAAAGCCCATATCGGCACAAAGCCACTGTGCTCAGCCTTGTCTGGACACAGGAACTACCTCCTATCCTCTGAAGGACCATCCATCCATTTATTCTTGGTCTGTATTATTACAGATATTTGTGACAAATAGTTTTTTGGAAAAGAGGATGTGGCTATTGCTTTGGGCTACCAGGATTTACGCATAGCCTAGGTCTCCATCGTCCTTGAGGCTGTATGTCCCACAGGCTGAATGAGAAAAGTTCACTGCCCTATGAAATAACAGGAACTAAAGAGAGTCCAGCACACACCGGGTTTAATTGTCAGGTGTTTGACACAAACTGGGATCTAACCCACTTTCCTGAGCCGCAGTACGAAGAGGAGAGCTGCATTTCCATCTTATTCATGCCTTTACAATTCCTCTGAACACTTCATGATTTCAACAGCCAAACTGAACCACAAGAAGTGAAATCTGGTCAGGCAGCCTCAGTTCAACCCTCAGCTCTATCAACTCTACACACCTATGTCTGCATATTTAATATTTCCACATCTGACTGTTTGAAACTCAGTTTTCTACCACAGTTTATGACCAACCTGTTCTGGAGGGAGCCTACAAAGGGATGCTATTGTTTTGGAGTCTCGTGGTGCAACTTAAAGGCCATGAGGCTATTAACAAATAAGAATGAGGTGAAGGCACAACAAACCCCCCACCAAAACAACCGTTCAGTTGGGAACTGGTTGGGTAATGGGACCTGAAATCTTTGGGAATTTCTCTTTAAATGCCCCTGACATATTGTAGGCTCTCTCTTGTGCTGTGTACCCTGTCTGAGGCTCACTGTAAAGCCAAGCAACACAAGAGGTGACTGAATGGCAGGCTTTGACATTTTGCCAAACACCAAACTCCTTCCTTTGTAATGATTTGGATTTTTAAGAATTCCAAGCTCAGTTCATGAACGCAGTTACATGAAAGAGGCCTTTAACGTACAGTATTAGAGTTTAGATTAACTCTCCCAGCCCTCACACTCCTTCCTTACATGGAAGGGATCTGTAAAGCATAAGCATGTATAAAATATCCACGGCTTTAGAAATAATTCGGCGTTTTAGGGCTTAACCTTGTTTGGTATGTGCCATGATTTGTGCAGTGTGTACCGTCTGCACTGGCCTTTCAGAAGGGAAATATTTTGCCCAGTTTATTTCAAGCTTTCGGAAGGTTAACGATGCGCCTGCCTCAGAGGGGCTGTGAGGCACAGCCTGAGCTGAGCCCACATTCCCACTGAACAGTGGCATGGCTTCATCACTGGGCTCGGATTTTACTGTTGGCTTCAGCCTTCCCATGAAAGAGCCCTGAGGTGCCCTGGCTTGCCCTGGGCTCCCACATAGCCCTGGCTGGCAAGGACAAAGGCTGAGGGTCACCCGTGGGGTCTCAACACACCAGAGAAACACACAGATGCTATAAATCATGTATGTTATAAATACATTGTATTTTTATATGTGTATATATATATTTTTTTTTTTTTTTTTTTTTTTTCCAGAGCTCTGTCTTTGCTGGTGGCCTTTGCAACCTGGATGGGTACATGCATTCAATAACAGCTCCCTGCTGGTGTGTGCCCTGGGCAGAGGCCACTGCTGCCTGCTTGGGTGGTGCCTGAGATGCACATCATTGATGTGCTAGCACCTCACTCATCCATTTTACTCCCAATGTGGATCAGCTGGAGAAGTTTTATGTTCATCCCCCAGAGAAAATCTGGGAATAATTGCTCCTTATAAAATAAGACTTCTTAGGATCAGATTAAGTTTCAGACTAATTTCAGACTATGACACGATTTGCTGTTTAAACTGTCATAAATAGAGAAAATATTTGATGAAAGTGTTGAGGTGAACACAGAATTCAGTAATTTCTGGTTACCTGTTCACAAAATGCTGAAGTTAAAATATCTGTTTAACAAAGGAAACACAGAGAAAATCTGACCCCATAGAAAGGATCGAAATCCTAAAATGCGAAATTGTGTGCAATATCTACGTTAGAATGCATTCTTAATTTAATGAAAAGGATTATAAAGCATTTATTTCTGTTAATTATATCCAGAGCCCCTATTTAGTCAGGCTACTGGATTCATCAGATTTTCTTGCATGATTAATTGAAGGTCTGAGGTCCCAAAATATCTGAAGGGTTTGAATTTTCATTTGAAAAAGAGCAAAAGTCCTACAGTAATTTCTTTCTTTTTTTCTTTTCCAGACTGCACTTGTAATCAGAAAATACCTGAGATCGATCATCCTCACAGTTAGTTCAGTGAACAGCAGAAGAGAACCCAGTGGCTCACTTTTTAATGCTGTGCTTCTTTTCAATTCAGAAACTACTGCGCACTTCCTGAAGTCAGCACCCTTAGCAGCAGCATGAGTTGCACTAGGAGGAATAAAGATAGCTTCAGCCTCATGTGTTTGCCACTTCTTTTTTAATTTTAAGAGTAAACTTTTTCAAAATTATGAATAAATTTATCACTACTATTCTTTTGATGGGGAAAGAGTAACAAGACAGCCACACAAGAGAGCATTATTGTGAGTCAGTCAAGACAAGATGTTGAGGATTTAGGGCTGATCTTTTGTCTCTGCTCAAAGACAAATGGTATAAAATTTATATGCATGCTTCTGTCCTGACAGCAAAGGGCTTCGGCAGGGCTCTCGCTGAGAGCTAATGGCTCTCGGGGATACTGCTCTCTGAAGTCCCTCGGCATGAAATGGTCTCTTGCGATTCATCTCCCGCTAACAGCAGCTCCAAGACGACAGTCTCTCTCCTTTTGTTTTTGAGGTTTTTTCAGTTCTTTTATCCCAGGCTGAAGCTGCCTGTGTTCTCATTGGAGCCGAGAGGGCGCACTGTGAAGGTTTTCTCCCCTCAGCTCTATTCTCTTGCAGCCCTCAGCAGACTTTGGGGCAAGCTGGAGGCCCTATGGAAAGCGGGGCCTGATGTCATCCCACCCAGAGCGGGGCCAATGGAAGCCCTCCAACACCCGGCTCCGCCACACACGTACACATCAATGGCATCTTAATAGCTTCTGGGGCTTTTTAAAGCTTTATTAGTCCATGGTAAATAGCAGCGGTAACGTGACAGTTTGTTTCAATGGGTGTCTCTGAGCCAGGAGCTTTACGGTGCCAGAGTCATGTAGGAAAACAGGGCCAGAAAACAAAAAATAGTTTGGTTTAAGAAGTTATTATACCTCTAAGAGACATGATGGCTCCTGTTTTCATTTCTGGGAGTCAAGGCAGCCCTGGAGCAGGGGCTAGCCATGGACAGGGGCCCTTCTGGGGACAACACTGAGCCACCAAGAGTTTCTGGACAAGTGACCTGCCTGTACCAGGATGGTGGGAAGAGCCCAAATTGCCTGGTGCCAGCTGCTTTTTTTCCTTTCAATGAGCCCAAATGGCAAACGTGGTTTAAAAACAAAAGAACGTCACAGATTTAGGAACACACAGAGTGCCATCAGCAAGTAATCTCTCGCAGTTTGCTCTGCCTTTTATGGGAGTCCTCATCTGCCATAGCCGTGCAGACGTTTCATTGCCTTCTTCATGCTCTTTGCTACCCCAGGAAATTAGATGCAGATAGTCACGCACATTTCTGCCTCTGTAGGTCCTCTGCCCACGATTTGGTGGCATGGTGGGACTCTCAGAGACACTAAATCCTGTTAATCAGAAAATAAGGCTGGAAAAATCATCCCTGAAGAAGAATAGTTTTGGTTGGGTTTTTTTCCTTATGTAGTCTAGGTAAGGACTAAGTACTTATAAGTACTTTTTGTAAATTTGAAATAGTGATTCGTTGGTTACCTTCTCTTTTCTATGCATCTTGGAAATCCTGTTCACCACATGCTTTTGCAGTTAACCCGGTTAGCTGGCACAGCACCCCAAGGCTCTGGAACATTGCTTACGCCATCAGCTTCAGTCAGCAGAAGGTGACCTTGCAGCTGGAAGGGGCGGCCTTGTCTTTTTTTGTTTGCTGTTGCCTATGCTCTTATGTCAGTGTAAGTGTTTATGCAGCCACATCGCAAATGAGATTGGGGAACCAGGCTGACATTATGGAGCAGGAGAGGGTTTGGCTTTGTCAGATTCCCCAGGTGGTTGCATCAGCAGCAGGGAAGGAATGGCACGGGAGGTGAAGTGGGTGTCCAAAGTTAGGTGAGCCTGGCTCTTTCAGTGACAGGACTGCTGAAATCCCACTGGAAATGGCTGAAAGTCTACAGTGCAGGCTTTTTGCTTCTCGAATTAAGGGTCCACTATGATCCATTTATTTATGATCTACTGTATCTGCTCTGAAGAAAAGGTGATTTCAAACTAACTACTGTCAGTGTTTCTCTTAACATCATTTACAGTCAATTAAGCAGTGGAGTTGACCCAGTATAATTACCAAACTCCCCACATGCATTTCCTAGAGCATCTAGAGGATGCCAGGCTAGCCCAGCAGCAGCATGGAAAGGCTGTGAATCTTTGGCTCTAAAGATCACCAAAACCTTGAGATCTGTGTGGTTACCCAGAACTAGCAGCAGTTCTGTTTGCCCCCAGCCTGTAAATGCTCTGAGTTGTATTTTCTGGGCTTGGGTCAGCTGCTTACTGTTGTTTCCAAGCCTGGCAGGCAGCGAGCTCCTGCGCAGCTGAACTCACGCCTCCAGTGCCCTACCACAGAAAGTCTCAGCGGTTTATTTCTATCTAGAAAACAAAGCTGGAGGGCAAAGAAATAGCTGTTTAAAGGGGTTGATCACTCAGAGAAGCTGAAGAGAAGTGACATTTTTCGCTGCGATGACAAAAATCATGGCCTCACTGACATGAGCTAAAAGCTTCCCTGCTGCTATGTAGATCAGAAGCTGTATTAAACACAGTCCTTGGCACTGCATTTAATGGGGCTATAATGCTGCACTTTATACCCTCCATTGTCACTCCTACTCACACCTGAAGGCTGACAGCCACACTAGGGCTTGAAGGGATGATGGTCACTCTCGGTGGCCTGTGCTCTCATACAAGTTTTGTGGACTTTTACAGATGTGCATTAGCCGTTAAAGTTCATATGTGTTAATCCCTAGTGAAGAGCATCCTTCCCTGAGTGAAGGAGCTTATTACAACTGCTGCTGCTATTGGCTTGCATCAAGATTACAACTGGAAGAAGTCAGAGAAAGAAGTATGATTTCTTCTAGCTCTGTTAAACCAACACTGCTGTGGAAAAATGGTAGGATGTAAAGGGAGAAAGCCCCCCCTCAGTCTATTAAAATGAGCCATGAGCACAATACCGATGTGGTAAGTCAGGGCAATATGCAAATGGCTGCATGTCCCAGAAACCCTAATCCTATCAAGAATGCAGAAAATGTTAATTTGACCATCTTTCACAGCTCATAAATCTATCTGTAGCAAAGCCAAGCTGCCAGATGTCATCGAGTAGCACTTCTTTGAGGCTAGCAGTCTCAGCATAGACGCCTGATCATGCCTCAGTAAAGACCAATAAAGAGCATTGTTTGTGTGGCCTGAGAGCAGCTTCTCACATTTTGCTACAATAGAGGAAAACAGTGGGAAATGTGAATGACTGATTGGCAGAACTGGTGGTCCCACTTGTCCTGCTTTCCACATACAGAGCTATACATTTCACATGCATTGTACATCACTAGTATGCAAATTAATCTATGCTGTTCTTAACAATTAGTGGTGTATGTTCTTCAACTTAATTTCTTGAATCCTAAACTACAAATACAAGCTAGACACACTTCCTTTTGCCTCAGGCAGATATTCCTTAATTACTTAAAACTACTTAAAATGACAAACAGCTTTTATTGTGCTGCAATCTTGTGATTTAACATTGAGAATAGAAAAATGCTATTTCAAAGCAAGCAAAGTTCTTTAAGTCAAAGACCTCTATAGAATATGCACTCAATTTTATCCTTCTTAAAGACAAGGTTTAAAATCACCAGTTGCAATTAGGTTCTTTATTATCAACCAGAATTAATCTAATTTTTACAACAGGGGTGATGAAACCCTGGCATAGGTTGCCCAGGGAAGTTGTAGATGTGCCATCCTTGGAAGGGCTCAAGGCCAGGCTGGACGTGGCTCTGAACAGCCTGATCTAGTTGTAGTTCCCCATGCTCACCGAAAGGGGGCTGGACTACGTGAAATTAAAGGTCCCTTCCATCCCAAACCATTCTATGATTCCATGATAAATTGCTTTTACAGTGTGTATATTAAAGCATCACAGCAGATATTATTGTGTGAAGTTGCCTGTGAGCAAGCTGGATAAACCTCACTTTTATCTAAACTGAAATGCCTTTCAGCTATAAGTGACTATCACGAACACCAGGTTGAGTCATAGATCATAGAATAGTTGGGGTTGGAAAGGACCTTAAGATC
>JAOEHX010019120.1:0-18028 GCA_025448015.1 Bolborhynchus lineola
GTTTGAACCCGTTACTCCTTGTCCTACCACTACAGTCCCTAATGAAGAGTCCCTCCCCAGCATCCCTATAGGCCCCCATAAAGTCAGTGTGAATACTACAGCTAGAGAGAATTCTTACCTGTTTAGACAATCCCAATGGAAGTAATGTTTTCTCAAGATACTGGTTTTGGAAATACCAGTGCAGTGTTAACTGCAATTTAATTGCCAGTTGCTGCATGGGGATTGGATCTTAGGTGCCCTGTGCATCTATTTCCTGGGCTACCAAGTCTGTCTCTAACTCCAACATGATGCCCAGCAATAGGAAAATGAACGGTGGGAATACCACATACAGTTGTGGCAGAAAGCACAATTCCTATAAGAAATCCAGCCCATGGAAGAATGGGTGGGGGAAACAAAAAGTAGAGCAAGTAAGAACACAGTATTGTCCTATCTGAACAGATTTTTTTGTGTGTCTGTGTGTGTGAAAATTAGAAAGGCTTTAATGTTCTTGATATTTTTTTTTCTTACTGAAAAATCAACCTCTTTTTCCTAAGAACAGAACATTTAGAAAACCTCTCTGCAACCAGTTTTCATTAGAAAAGGTTATGATTGCGATAGTTTTATTCTTTTGTGTGCAGGGGTTTGAGGGTGGAGTGGTATTGGCTGAGGTTGTCTGTGGTATGGCTTCTCTCCCCAGTCTCCAGGGAAGAGTAGTGAAGTTCTGGAGTCAGTTTCCTAATGATATTATGGAACATTGAATATTAAAAACTGGTTGAGGTGAACAGTTGTCAAAAGTGGTTTCAATTTAAGCAGTTCTTTCCTAGGAATGTCCTGCTTTCTGAGGTGTTTAAGCACCAATGTGGGTGCTTTCCAGGCAGTGGAGGGAACTAAAGGTTCTGCAGGTCTCCAAAGCTGTAAACTATTTCCAGTGCGTGTTACTTCACAGTAATGTAGTGGGCAGAAATTTATTCCTGATCTCAGCTGGTTATAAGTCTGTGCCCTGGAGCATGAAGATTGAGGTTCTTGCAATTTTTAGTCTAGTTACAGAGGCTATTAATCATGATGCTTATTCCCTTCTTGAATATTGCTAAGCTCTTTGTTCAATATGTTCTGAGCTACTGAGCCTCATAGATCAATTACACAGTGTTTATAAAGCTAATTCTACATTTTGACCAGGAGTGAAAACATAAACCTTAGTGGGACCAGGTATTGCTTTTAAGTCAACTGTTGTTGCCTATATTACATATGTGAGAGGAAAACAACAACAATAAATTTATAAGATATTCAGACTTTACAGACAGGGAAAGGTGGCTAAATGCAGATGAACTTTTGCAGTTTCTGGGATCTTATCTTTGGTTCTGTTCAGATTTCTCAATGGTAATTTTGGGTTAGTGTTACCTCTTTAAGAGACTGTTGACCTCCCATGTCACAGTGAGTGGTTTACTCCAGCGGATGGATGACTGCTACCTCTGTAGTCCTGGGATTTAATTCCTTTCATCTGGAGTAGAGCAATGCTTAGTGTGTTTAGGTAGTGTGAAATTTCTTTCCTCACTCCCCAAAAGGCAGGGCATCTGAACATGGAGGACCCAGATAGACCCCTGGAACATGATTCCTCTCTTTCTCTTCTTTTCTTTTTTTCCTCAAAATGGTGGTAACTTCACTATTCTGGTGATGTACCTAAAAAATAAAAAACAAATTGAAAAGGCCCTAAACAAAAACAAAATGCCAAAACAAATAATGAAAACAATTGGACCCCAGTATTTTGTTATGTATTCTGAAAATGTCAGGAAATTGTGGTTTCTGTTAGGATAGCTGTCAATTTATAAAAGGACATCAGCTTCCCAGCCAATTTTGTGGACTTGGGAGAAGACCATCTGGAGAAGAAACGGAGCATATCCAATGGTTGTAGAAGAGAATCATCACCGGTATCATACTCAATTAATGCAAATGCTCAGCTGCTGAACTGCTGCATAAAAAGCTGACACAACAGCACCTTGATTTTTCCTTGGGGAAAATTTTAGGAACACATCATCCTGTTCTGGGAATGAAAATTGCCTAGCATTAAGAGCATAAGACAATAGTTGCATGGGTCTTCTAGGAAGTGTAGTAACTGGCTAATTTGTATGCTATAAAACGAAACCTTTCTAATGAGCCTGCCAGCAGTGTAACATGCATTTTACCATGGTGGGTTCAATAGTCTGAGAGGTTCCTTCCCAAAATTAAAGGTACTTCTTTTGGAAGATACTTTTCTAGCTTACACAGGCAAATATGACATTACTTCTTTTGAAATGCTGAATGTTGAGCATCTCTGAATCAGTACTTCCACATGTGGGAAGGGACTCTCCCTTTCTCCTGCATTTGTTTACCCAACTGGCCTCTGCAGAGAGTCTGTTGGGAGCTAGCCAGTTTCTGTTCACTGTGTTGGAAAGATACCAGACTCGCAAATGCTTTCATTTGTATAAACTAAAACAGTTTATAAATTCAAGAATAAGTTGCACATCACATTTTAACTAAACAGGGATTACTTGAGTTGCTTTGTGATTTTCTAAGCAAGACAAATCTGTTCATTCAGGTGACTAAGAAATAATGTGGTGTTCGTTTTTTTCCCCTGCTAGACTCCAAATCTCATTGAGAAATCTTTCAAATACAGGTAGACAAGTTGAACAGAATAGTCCAGTTAGTATCATCGCCTTACTCAAAACTGTATCCTTTCAGCTTCTCAATCAGAAAGTTACCAGGAAGCACTGTGCTGCAGAGGTGGTATTTTTAACAGTAGAAAGAATCCTGTGGAACTGTAGAATAATTCAGGTCAGAAGAGACCTGAGGAAGTCTCTTGCCTGTGCACAGGCAAAGCAGGGACAGCTATGGATTAGACTAGGTTACTCAGAGATCTATCTAGTACCATCTTTAAAGCCTCCAAAGATGGGGACTTCACAATCACTCTGTTCTACTCCTTGACAGTCAATAAGATGAAAAAGTTTATCCTTACGTCCTGTCTGAATCTTCTCTTCCAATTTACACATTTTGCTTCATTTCCTCCCATCATATACTATCGTAAAGAGCTTGTCTGTCTTCTTATAACCTCCTTATAGATACCGTGAGGCTGCTACAAGATTCACTTGCAAGCGTCCCTTCCCCAGGCTGAGTAAACCTTGAACTGTCTTCACAGGGCAAGTTCTCTAGCCCTCAACCATCTTGGGTGCCTTTTGTTTGTTGGAACTTGTCTGATACTGAAGGGTCCCAAACTGGCCCCAGTAATCCAGCTGTGTCTAATGAGCGCTGAGTAGGGGGGGCTGATCACTTCTCTGAATGCAGTACCTGTGCTCCTGTTCCAGCTGTTGGCCCCACTGCTGTTTGGGTCATGAGGGCTCTAGTGCAGCTGCTTTTTGCCATTTTCCCCAGGTCTGTGTCCACAGAGCTGCCCCCATGCAGCCATCCCCAGCCTGTAGTGTTGCTGGGAGGGGTCTTTATTCCCAGTTGCTGGACTTGTTGTATGTCCTTGTTGAACTGCATGAAATTTCTATCAGGCCATTTCTCCAGCCTGTCCAGGTCTTTCTGCATGGCAGCCCTGACGTACTAACATCCCATCCCATCAACTGCAAACCTGGTAAAAAGAGAGCACTGCATCATCTCCCCCAGGTTGTTGTCACCAGGTGGACCCCTGCCATACTTCATTTGTTACCAGCCTCCAGGCAGACTATAACACATTAGTCACTACCCTCTGGCACTATTGGCTAATTATTTCTTTTTTAACCCAACTAGTTGTCCAGCCAGGGTATAACATCTTAACCTGAACTCAGGAATGCTGTGGGAGACTGTCAAAAGCCTGGTTAAAGTCAGTGATGTTCACCGCTCTTGTGTCTGGAAATTCAGTCATCATATCAAAGAATTCAGTTGGTTAGGCAAGATTTCCCCCTGCTAAATCCATGCAGTCTGTTCCCAGTCACCACTGTTTTCATATGCATGGAAATCTGCTTCAAGAGGATTTGCTCCACAACTTTCCCAAGGATCTAAGTGAGGATGAGTAGCCTGTAGTTCCCCATTGTCCTTCTGGTCCTTTTTCAAAAGGTGGGTACAGCATTTGCTTTCCTCTGATCATAGGGACCTTTACCAATCTCTGTTCCTAAGGGGTTGCTATGTCCCCTGACATCTGTTTCAGGCAGATTTAAGTATTTAGTTCTCTACTTTGCAGGCTTGAATTCTTACTTCAGACTGTCTGAAAATATTTTAAAAGAAAAAATGTCCTTTCACTGTTTGTTCTAGAATTTAAAGTATTTTAAATATCTTCCAGGTGTGTATTTTTTCCCCTGATGTTCTGCTCCCTATAGAAAATTAAGTTTATAGTTATTATGTGTGGTTTCAAATACTGTGAAGGCATTTCCAGGTTCAGAATATAGCTGATGTCTGCTTATGCATCTAATCACTTTATTACCTGGAATATTCAGATATTGTTGTGCAGCACACCTCAGTCTTTATTCTACAGCCAGAGTTTGTNNNAGGCACTGTGGTTGCTGTGACCTGTTTAGACAAGGATGCCAAGTGCTAATGCAGGAATACAGTGCCAAGGAAAATTGTGGATTCAGGGTTTGATGGCACTCTCTGTTCTCATCCTTGGGAGGGAGGTTGACTAAGATTCTGGGAAAAACGGTGGTAGTTTTATTTCTGGTGAAGTGCTGTTACATAAATACCCAGTATCAAAGGTGTGTATGTGCTTGAGATTGATGGTATGTGCTGAGTTTTTTCATCGCTGTCTGATCTCTCTCTAGTATCACCTGCATCTTGAGCATCAGTAGCTAGTGTTCTGACAGAGCTTATTGCGAAGCATGAATCAGAGCTCTTAATATTTTGATTGTCTGAAAGAGCAACCTAGATAGCATCTGTGTCTGCCCAGATGTTTTCTTGAATCCCAGCATTGCTCATTTGGCTGAACACTTGTTTCACTGACCCTTTTGCTCTTAAGTAGACTTTGGGCAGGATCCTGGAATGCCTAAGCAAATACTATGGAGATCTTAATCTGTGTTTTGACTAATAAAAGCAATGGCTTTCGGGTATCTCAGAAAAGGCTCTTTGATCCCTGTGCAAAAACTGAACCATTGGCATTTTAGTTAAGGAGTATGCAAGACACATGGTTTTGTCACTACACGAATCATTCACATCTCTGCTTTGCCTGGGAAAGGTGTTTCTGCCACTATTTACCTGCAGCTGGTTTGATGATCAATCTGATTATCCCCTGCACTGAGAACGCAGATGACCTTTATGGTGGTGGTGGTATGGAGAAGCAGTGTGGCTCAAGGAGATGTGGGTTGCCTCCGTGCATGCCTGCTCACCCACAACCCATTCTTGGGTGCTTTGTGCCCAGAAGCACCGTTTTGTGCCTCTGATACGTACCACTAACAGTTTTGTAGATGTAGAATAAAATAAAAATATGAAAGCTAGAATGTTTTGTTTGTTATAAAGGGTTGGAGATAAACCACGCCATACCAGATTTATTAGCTTATAAAATGATGTTCTGAGACACAAATGTTTAGCCATAAATCATACTTGCATGTGCATGCTATTAAATTTGTAGTTTTATTTTACATAGCTCTGTCTTGTGGTGTGCACACTTACTGCATCCTTACAGCTATCGACTAGTATAGCATTGCAACCAAAGAAATGGTGTGATTAATGTGCAATACAAATGTAAGCACTGAGACCCATAGTAGTGGGTAATGTGCTGTGAATATGTAGTAGAGCCTTATGTACAGACATTCAGCTAATAATACATTGGATTAATACCTTGTTTTTCTGTGCTGTAGTTAAAGAATAAGTAAATTATTATTATTCAGTGATACTGATTTGCACTGGGATAAGTGGTTGTCCTGGGTTCAGCTGTAACAGTTATTATTCTCCTTCCTAGTAGCTGGTGCAATGCTGTGTTTTGGCTTTAGTCTGAGAACAATGCTGATAACACAGTGATGTTTTTGTTGTTGCCAAGTAGTGCTTACCCTGATAAAGGAATTCTCAGTCTCTCATGCTCTGCCAGTGAGGAGGGACAGAAGAAGCCTGAAAGGAGCAGAGACAGGACACCTGACCCAAACTAGCCAAAGGGGTATTCCATAACACAGCACATCATTCCAGTATATAAACTGGGGGCAGTTAGCCTGAAGGGATGACTTGCTGCTTGGATCAGGCTGGGTATTGGTCAGCGGGTGGTGATCAATGGTACTGTGTATCACTTGTGTTTACTGTTTTTTTTCCTTTCCCCTTGAAGTTTTATATTCTCTCGCCTTGTTATTTCCCTTAACATTACTAGTGGTGGTGGTGGTAGTAGTAGTTTTGTGTTATACTTTAGTTATTGGATTGTTCTTACCTCAACCTGTGGGGTTTGCATTCTTTTGACTCTCCTCCCCATCCCACCTGGAGGAGGAAGGGAAGAGGGGGAGTGAATGGCTGTGTGGTTCTGAGTTACCAGTTAGGTTTAAACCATGACAATGATGTACTGTAGAAGTGGAGTTGGAGGTTAGGTCATTAACTAAGCTTTCTTCAAACACTGCCTGCTGTGAGGTTGATGCAAAAATTAAAGTTTCATAATAATTTCATAATAATGTATCCTACAAAAAACTATTTCAAGAAAGGTCTGTGGAGAAAACTTGAGACATTCTGAAGAAAAGTAATTTTTTTTCTGTTACATGAAAACCTTTTAGATCGAATTAATCCCAGTCAGTCAGATATTTTGCTTTGTGGACAGTATTTTGTTTCTTAAAATTTATTTAGCAAAAGGCAGTATGTCAATGAAAAGCGTATTTTTCTTCTTCAGTACTTAGTTGTGTTGTAGAAACTATTAAAGTCTTTGGGGTTTGTGGTGCATCATCTTCTGCTATGTCTTATCTACCAGGGAATAGTTTAATGTGTTAATTTTGATTTATGAACGTGGAAAATCCCCTGGCCTTTTTATGAGAAGTTTCTTTGCCTCTTGTATTTTGTGGCCTGTCACGGTTTAAGCCCAGCCAGTAACTCAGAACCACACAGCCATTCACTCACTCCCCCTTTACCCTCTCCTCTCCTCTATGGGCGGGATGGGGAGGAGAATGGAGAGAATGTAAACCCCCTGGGTTGAGGTAAGAACAGTACAGCAACTAAAGTAAACTACTACTACTACTATAAAACTACTACTAATAGTAATAAGGGAAACAACAAGGGAAGAGGTTATGAAACTAAAAAGGGAAAGCAAAAAAGGAAAAAAAAAGCCAATAAACAGCAGTGACGCAGAATACAACCGCTCACCACCTGCCGTCCAATACGTAGCCCGACCTGGGCATCTATCTGCCCTTCCAGGTAACTCCAGCCCTGTTTATATACTGGGCATGACAATGGTGTGGTATGGAATACCCCTTTGGCTAATTCATGTTTTCAATTGCCTCAACCCTTTTTAATCTGTTGTGGGTTTTTTTTGCTAGGTTCACTGCCATCCCTCTGTCCATGTGTTTGACTCTGCATGTTACAGAGAGATGCAGATCACTCTTGTCACTTGTTAGTCTGTTTGAGTAAATAAATATTACCGGTTTGTTATGGTTTTCCTATGGCACGCTGTATCAAATGTTTGGTCTAGATACTGTGTTTCTAAGCAGGAGACTAGATTAGCTACTTGAATTGGTGATTTGGAAGGTGAGTGTCAAGTCTTTGTAAAATTGGTATCTGCTCTGTGCACAGGAACAGCTTAATCCACTGGAATCCCAGCCATTTGAGTGAGTAAAATATAAGGAGAGGGTTTCAACTGTGCCAGCTGTGCAACTGGGAAGCAGCTGGAGTGCTGCCGGAGAGCAGTTGGCAGTGCTGAGCAGTGACAGAGGGGCTTTGAAGTCAGATTGGAGTATAAACACTTGTGCAGCTGAAATGGTTAGAGGAAATATTTCTATACCTCTGTTATTAACTGATTATGAAGACTTGAGCTAATGATTTAACTGTAAGCTTTGTTATGACAAATAGACCATGAAGAATGTAGCTTGTTTGAGACTGCAGTGAAATTGGTGGAGCAAAAGCAGATTTTCTCTGTATGTTTGGTGGAAAGAGGTGGGAATGTCACTGAAGCATGACATTGAAAAGTATTTTAAGTATTTTGTATGTGTTCTTACACAACTTAAGCATTATACAAACAGGTAGGGTGTTGGAAAAGCATTTTAAAGGCAAGTGAATGAAAAAAACCTTAAGTATAAATTTACTTTTTTATAATGTTATGACAGCCTTTAAAGTACTATGATTTAAAATAGTTTTAACTGGAAAAGAATTGCAAAGTTTAAATGGAGAAAAGAAATACCTTTCTGCTAAAGTTTCAAGTCAAACTGCTAATCTCTTAAATGCTGAATCAGCTTTTGACAGTGGTATTTCTTTGCAAAGAAATAACATTTTCAATGGATTTTCCTTAATAACTGGTTTATTCAGAGACTGGAAGCTAGTTGGAAGCTGAAAGTAAGGATGCTTTGTTCCCATCTTCAGTGTATCTGCAAAATTGAGCCTGAAGCAATGATATGCACGAGTTCTCCAATCACATACTCACAAGAAAATAGCAATTAGAAGGCTTTCTGATTTATAGTAACTGCAGGCAATAATGTATTTGTTAAAAGATAAAGCTTAGTTTTGTTTTTTTCTTGTCTACCATTAAAAATGGTTTTATTTACTAAAAAAATTTTAAATCATAGTATTAACATATTTTAGTTTCAGTTTCCTTTTAAATGCTCCTTAAGACAAATTCTATGGAAATATTTTTTATTTTCTCTTTACTAGGCCTCAATTACATGAATCCTCATACTAAAATGTAAATTGAGAATTTGAATACATA
The DNA here is from genome assembly GCA_025448015.1 of Bolborhynchus lineola. NCBI lineage: Eukaryota > Metazoa > Chordata > Aves > Psittaciformes > Psittacidae > Bolborhynchus > Bolborhynchus lineola. Next base: position 8,798 of record JAOEHX010019120.1, read on the forward strand.
CGTAATTTCTGAGGTTCATTGTTGTATATTTCTTTTTTTGAAGAAATTGAAAATTTAATATAATAATTCTATTAGTCAAAAATAGATCTTAATGATTACCAACTGATAATGTGTCACCATTTAAAGCAAATAATTTCACATAAACTTATAACAAGTTATAAAATAAGTTCATCTGGAGTAAAATGGTAGATTAAAGTTTATTTTCAATGGAAATAATAAGTAAGACAAACTTGGATATCTGTCAGCAGCTTTTATTCTTGAAAGCAAAGAATCCTGTCCTTATTGGGATCTAAAGATCCAAACATAGAGATTGTGGGGTGTGGTTGTGACATGGATGAATTCTGGGACTTTTAAAATATTTCAAGTGTTCTGTAGTCATGGCTGCTTTACAGTCATTTCAGGTCAGCACTTACTAAGCAAAGAATAGTGGAATGGTTTGGTTGAAAGGGACCTTAAAGATCATCTAGTTCCAACCCCCCTGCCATGGGCAGGGGCACCTCCCTCTAGAGCCCCATCCAACCTGACCTTGAGCACTGCCAGGGATGGGGCATCCACAAAGTTCCCTGAGTAAACTGTTCTGATGTCTCACCACTCCCATAGTGAAGAATTTCTTCCTAATACTTGAACTAAAACTTCCCTCTTTCAATTTAAAGTCATGATACCTTCTCTTGTCACTACATGCCCTTGTAAAAAGTCCCTCTCCAGCTTTTGGTTGGCTTCTAAGAGACTCATCACCTGTCTCTGCCGTCCCTTCACTCCTCACCCCTCTGCTGTTGGCTAACTCCTTATCCATCACCAGGCAGAGCTGCATGCACTTGAGGTGGTCAGTGGCAATAGAGGATGAAATCCCCTCCTCACTTCCCCTTCCTGTCCTTCCTGAAGTGGCTGTATCCTTCCATTCCAACACTTCAGTAATTACTAGTACTATTACTTTAATTACTATTACTACTATTACTATCCTAATACTATTACTAGGAAATGTAATTTCTTTTTTTAAAGAGAATGCTATAATAGAGACGTATCATAATAGATTACAGTGAGTGAAGGAAATGTTTTTGGAAGGAAGACGTGAGAAGAGGGAGTAAACATGACATGCTTATGGTATTGTGCATAATGCCTTAAATGTAATTTTCGTTCATGTCTTTAATACTAATCGTTGATGCTAATGTTAAACCAAGGTAATGTTCAATAGCAAACTTTAAAACCCTGAGGTTGCTCTATCAAGTGGAATACATTAAAGTGACATCGAAGGAAATGCTGTCATTGGAGTTTTCCAACCTGTTAGCAGAATAAAATTTATATAAAAGGCCAGGAATAAATGAATACATCAGATTTCACAGTACTTCTAACCTCAGAGCCAAGCTGCAATCAAATAGCAGTTCTTTTCTTCTGGCAGAGAAAATGCTGTGTTGCTTTTGGCAAGTTATTAAACATCTGAGCCTTAATTTTCTATCTGAGGGAGAAGGATATTATTATCTCTCTCAGTGGATATTGAAGATACATATTTTAACACATCTTGAAGATATTCAGATACTACAGTATTAGGAAGGGAGGATGGCCTTGGAAATGCAACGGTGAAACCATATTAAAGTTAGTCAATATTGCTTTCCTTTGCCCCCAGAACACAAACAGGTTTTATCCTCTCTAAAGTGTTTTTTGGATTAGGATGGTTTTTTTAGCCTTTTGGTCAAAACCAATGAAATGAACCTTTGATAAAACTGAAGTTTGGCACCTTCTTGTGGAAGAGTGATTTATTTCTTATGTTCCAAGTGTAACAGCCTTCACATCGCAGTTTAAGAAAAATTATTTCTACTAGAAAGTAACTAACTAATTCTTTTAGTTGGAACTAGATGATATTAAGGTCCTTTCTGACCCTAAGTATTCTATGATTCTATGATTCTATATTTTATTAAGGTGAAACTACATTTTTTGGTGGAAATTAACAGGTAAGTGTTAATCCTTCCTACATTTTCCCTAACTTCTGTTATAAAAGAAATAAATGGAATCTGGTTTATTTTTTGCATTAAGAATAAGGGTTGTAATGGTAATTTTTTTGTATTAATACGTTGGTCAGACTTAATGTGAAGCTTACTTTAGCATCTTGGTTTGTTCAGAAAGGATGTACATGCATTAAAATATGCTAGTTATATGTAATATGTAATTCAGGGAATCCTTGTGGCAGTTTAGATTCAAATTTTCTTGTGTAGTTTTGGACCTTGGGGGTATTTTTTGGTGGATTTTTGGGGGTTTTATTTGTTTGTTTCCACACTGTTCTGTGTATATTCGTTCATGCATTGGGCTTTGCTAAAGGAAGACCCAGCTTTGTGGATTTTTAGCTTTATGCTTACATAATAAATCGGGGGGTTGACATTGTGGCTTTTTTTCCTGCATGTATTTTTAGAAATCTGCTGCTAATTTTTTTTTCTTTTTTCCTAATTGTGATACACAGGCTTCACAGTGCATCGTATGGAAGTGGGTTCATGCCTTTAATTGGTATTTGTTTTCATTACTTTGACTTGAGGTTTTGGTTAAAGAACAGCTGTGTGATAAGGGCAGGCTTAATGTTGTTTATATTACCTGGGTTTGAAATGAAAAGCAGCAATTAAAAAATGTAAATGAATATTTCTGGAAAGTGACCCCAGGGATGCACTTGATGAATGTTGTTTGCTACAGTTTATGCAATGGAGGTGTATTATACAGTTTAATATTCAATGATATCTTGGCCCCTGTCTCCTTAAAAGTTGAGCTTTAGGAGAATACAGCTGGCAGAGTAAGAATAGAGGCAGAAATGTATTAATTTAGCACAAGGCAATCCCAAACCCAAGTCTCTTGAAATTTGAGATCATATCAAACAGTGCACCAACTTTGAAACTGTATTGTCTTTCCCAGAGTTGCACAAAGAGTGCTACATGCTCTCACCTAGTAACCTCTGGTATTCTCTGTCTTCTGTAATTTCTTCATTTGCATTGAAATGGCTTGGGAAATGGCAACGCTCAGGAGCTGCATAATTCTGGGAATGATGTGGCTGCAATGGCTGTTTCATTTGTTTTATGACGGACACCTGCTATGAGCAGGGAAGAACTAGGGTAAGAAAATGATAGTCTAATTATTCAGGTATGGGACAAGAATTTATTTCAGATCACTGTAAATACTACTGGCAGCCTTTGCTGTTAATCATCGTATTAAACAGTCCTCAGCAGGCCAACATTATTAAGCTGCACTTTTCAAAGATAGATTTGAATTGCTTGACTGCCAATTGCCAGCTGTTTTTTAAAAGTACATGGGCAGTAAGTAGGCCTATCAAAAAAATCATTGTGCGAGTCATTTCAGTCTCAGCACTTGTTTGAAGCAGAAATACAGCAGCATTGAAATGAGTATAGACTATGAGGAATGAGGTGGAGGACATCCTGTAAAAAAATCCGAATTACCCTACTTGCTTTCTCTCTACATTCACAAAGGTGTACAAGTGCAGCCAACAACTGTGGCAAGGCAGGAAGGACTGTTATTCTCACTTGGTAGCATGTGTGATCTGCAAAGCCAGGATGTCTGCTGCATCACTTTGCAGATGCCAATTTTTAGGAAAGTTAAGGAGATGTGAGAATGATCAGTAATTTTATAAATTACAGAAAATCAGTAATTTTAGGAATTACATTAGAATTCCTTGTTCTCTCAAACACTTGAAGTTCAGCAAGGGGCAGTCTTCATTCCAAAAAGAATTTTTCTTCTGCTTTCGTAATTTCATCCAACTTTTCCCAAACTTGGCATCCTGAGAATACTTTTAATGAATGCTTATTACAGACTTCTCAAACCATAGCTGAAATTTTCTAGGATTTCATACTGAAGAAGTACACTGGAGCTCCTTATAGGATCAGTGCTAACCTATCTGTGCGTGTACTGAAGCATGAGATGGGACCTCCATCTGAAAAGGGGCAGAGCCAGACTGCTACTGGGGTGTATCCCTCAGGTTTCAGATGATAATCTGAGGCACCTGGAGGATGTGAGAGCAAGGATGCTATTTTTCCACTGAGTATATTCAGTGCTTCTAATATGTGCAGAAAAAGGAGTCCAGTATGGAATTTGCAGAGTGCGGGAAGGTGTTGGAAAAGGACATTGGTGTGTATGGATATGTATGAAGGGTAAGAGGACAAGAGTTGGTATGGAGGGCTAAAAGCAAAGGCAGCATCAGAAGTAGTTTTAGGGAGGAGAGGCAAGAGTTTAGGAGTGTGTGTGAATGTAGTATCTAAGATGGCTCTACCTTGGAGCACAAGGTCCTTTTGGGAATTCATCGCTTTCTGTGGAGTCTTCAGCCTCCCCATTCTGTTCCAGCAGATAGGCATGAAACTGATACGTGTGCCCTACACACAGCTGATCCATTCTGGGATGGAAGCTATTACTGTTGTCCCTTTTTAAACTTAATTACAGCAGCCTGTGATCTAGTCTTCCTGTTAACAAGATAGTTACAGAGATGTAACTGTGTTTGTGAGAGAGATATGGATCAATGGGTATTTTAGAGGAAGGGGGAATATTACAGCAATGGATTCGAACCGAAATGTCTTGTTAAGATTTATTTTTAGCTGCACCTTTAGTTTTTTGCACTTATTTTACTCATTTTTTTATATTGGAATTTCAGTGTTGCCAGTCCTGGCAACTTCATTGTGATTCTCATAACCTTTGCTCTTGTTCTGAAACGTTTAGAATTTGGCATTTATGTGGCAATTGCCTTAGAATTTCAAAAGTAACTAAGAGAGGAAATCCATGGGTATACTGAAAGACCTACTTAAACTTGCATTGAGGATGTTGAATGACTTTTGTAAACTACCATAAAACTTTGTTCTTTTTTTCTTTTTTTCTCATTAGACCAAGGAGGGCAACAGAATCTGAGAAGATATGAATAAATGAATTGGTTTTGTGCTTCTGGTACTGGCCTTCAGAGAAACTGGGAAAGGTGGTGTCCCCCTTCCCAGAGCTCTGCAAACTGTGATAAAACCGATTATCCATCTGTGCATGTGTTGTAATTGGTGGTTTCTGCTGTCATGGGCAGTTAAAGAACAACTAGACATTTGTGAGTTTATCTCTCAACGTACTGGTTGCACTGAGATTGATGAGGCTCCTTAGGAATATAAACACGTCACGTGTAAATGTAGAGTATAAGGTGTGTAGTTTTATTGTAACATTTCAAATAGAAACTATTTATTTGGGAAGTGTCAAGTCTGTGGTTGACATATGAAATTCAAAGGCAGCTGTAAGACATTTTGAAGTCATCTTATGCATGGTTTTTGATATCCCTGTGGCCTCAGTGGAATCTTAGATGGAATTCTTTTTGTCTGAATTTTTATTGCCTCAGTAATTGTATCTGTTCTTCATAGAACTTTTATCTGTACTCAGTCTTTTTACATTTTGAATTATTTCCATAACCTTTTCTGAGGACAAACAGATATCCTATTAGATATACGAGTCTTCAATATTATAAGCTCTAAAAACATTGCAAGATTTTTGTCAGCCATTTTTGTCAAAAGTTTGTCAGACAGCAGCCATAATGTTATGCTGGAGTACCACACGCATATAAGTTCCCTCAAAGACATCTAGTTCTGCTGGTAATTATACCTCAAAAGAGTTGTTCTGTAGCATTTACATTCCTGAGGTCTTCAAACCTTTCCTCAGTGAAACTTTGACATTTGTCCTTCAGTTGCTGTAGGGGAAAGATAATTTTTATGTTTTGATGCTTCTGCTGTTCTAGGTCCACTTAGATTCCTACTTAAATGCGGTATTGGTTTTCGTGGTAAAACTTCTGTTTTGCTCTTTATCCTGAAAAAGTTTTTGTAAACAGAGGATTTCATCTAATAAAATGGGGATCTACATATAGAATATCTCATGTTGGAAGGGACCCATAAGGATCATTAAGTCCAACACCCTGCTCTTTGCAGGACTACCTAAAACTAAACTGTATGACTAAGGGCATCGTCCAGACACTCCTTGAACTCTGGGAGGTTTGATGCTGTGACCACTTCCCTGAGGAGCCTATTCCAGTGGCTGACCATCCTCTCAGTGAGGAGCCTTTTCCTGATGTCCAATCTAAATTTCCCCAGAAAAAGGTTCATACCTTTTCCTTGTCTCCTATTGCTGGTCACATCACTTTGTAGGCAAAGGTTGTTTTTAATTTGGGTTACACCTTTAAAGCTGAGTAAAGTTTGCCTAATGTTACTTGGGAGTCTAATTGTTACTCATTGGCATTATGTGAGGTAGCACAACCTGGCTGAAGATAGAATGCTTTATTTAAATATCAGAACCTAGACAGCATAAGAGAAACAATTATATAAAGTTACAGCAATTAAGATATACAGAAAGGAAAGGTACATTATGGCTGAGAGCACATTATGTGCCTTGCTCCAAGTGTCTTTCTTGGCTTTTGTTTTTTAACAGTTAGTATCACTATTTTCTGAATTAGTTCTCTTCTTCCTCTGAACTGTTCTGCTTCTGAACACTGAAACAGAAGGCAAGGGCAGGTGGAGTTCCCTACCTCTTTCACTTGAATAGGTGGCCATGCAGGCCATGGGCACTCATCTCGCTTTTCTGTCTGTAAAGAGCCTAGTAGAGTGGAGTGCTGTTTTAATGACTACACTGCTAGGGTAATACTAATTTTATTTTAAAGTTTTAATTGAAACATCTTACTAATTGAGAGAACAACAGAACAGTCAAATATCGGTGATTCTGCTTCATAGGAGAAGATTCTTAATATCCAGATTGTGAAGAAATTGTGTTCACTGCTGCATAGCTTTGTCCATGAACCATGTAGCAAGTGCTGCCTCATTTTTTTGAGAGTTTATGATTCCTTTCTGGAAAAGAACATGAGATTTATCTTAAGAAAATATCTGAAACAATAGATTATTAAAATTTTAACTGCATCTAGATAGCCGTGGGACCTCTTAGATTATGAGGATGACTGATTTAAGGTGGTTTGGCTTTGTTTTATGGTACAGTAAGAATTCTTTGTGTAGCAATCTTCTGCTAAATCAGTCAGAAATTAAATATAGTTCCAGGTTTGTTTTTTCCCCCAGAAGATTTTGCAAGTGGGTTTAGTCTTGTGAGAGTTCTGAAGAAGGAAGTAAGTGTCTGAGTATCAAGGCAGCTATGCTTCAGGAGAGATAAATGGCTAACTCATTCTTCTGCAAAATAGTTTATATGCAGAGTTTAGAAACCTTCTGGAATAGCCAGAACAAAAATAATGAAGTAGCAAAGTAATCTATGGTATCTATGGTATATGGGTTTTTTTTGCTGGTGTTTGGAAGAAAACACCCTTCCTCCACCTCCCCACCCCCAACACTGCAGAGCTTGTGCAGAACTGTAAATGTTCAGTATTTTATAAACTTTCTGGCTTGAGACATTGTGCTGCAAATCCTGCAGCAGTGACTAAAGTGGAAAAGGTACCCATTCTCAACTTTTAACATGTCATTTCTATAGAATCGTTCACCTGTTTTTGTCATATGCCCTAATTTCTTCTGTTTCCTCATGTGCTAGGGAGTCTTCAACTTGACACAAGAGAGAGACATAAGCTAGATAGATTAATCAATGCATTTGTTTCCATGTCATGTAACTAAAAATTAATTTCATTTGCATTTGAATTTGTTAGACTGAAATAGTATGTTTCCTCTAAAATTTCTTATTGAAATTCAAGGAATTACTGAGTATCTGAAACAAGGTAATGGAAATTCTTTCCCTCCTCCAAAATTAGTATTTTGCTCCTTTTTTAATTGTTAAAATCTTTGAGGCTTACTGAATTTTCTTGATAGGTTGCAAATATTTGCTCTTGAGATGAATAAATCAAATCTGGTGAGGTATAAATCACCTCCAGCATTCTGAAACTACCATGTGCTCCATCACATGAAAATGTGATGTTCTTCTACTTCTCAAGAAGATGGAAAGGCAGAATATCTTCAGGGAGTCTTTTCAAGAACATACTCTAATGAGGTTCAGCTCCAGAGGTGCTGAAAGAGGTGGTCTGAGGAGGAAAAAAGACCTAGGTGGAATTTTCTGAGAGAGTGAACATGTAAGGTGCCGTAGCTGTGTTACCACTAATTGTATTTTGTAGAGGTAGTTTTTATACTATGAGGAAGAGGCTTTTTTCTCCAGTCATTTCTGAAGTTCTTTATTTTCAACAGCTCCCTCCTTCTGAGATTCTCTCTATTTCTTGCATAAGATGTCCTGGGAAAACAGATAAGCTGCTCGACATGCATTAGAGCTTTATCAGTTTTTGGACTAATGTGTCCTTCAGTGAGAATGCCCAGGTGAATGCAGTCTTCTTGTCAGGATTGCTGAGATAAAATGGGAGAAGAGCAGCCTGCAAGTGGCTAGTGGCTCAAATGGTAAAGGGCTTTATAGGTCAAAGCTAACACTTCAAATTTAACTAAAGAACAGATCGGTATTAGTGCAGTACGTGCAGTTCTGGTGCTTGTTTTCTGTGAGCACTTGACTCAGAATTGCATCAGGTTGAGCTTCAACACACCTTTTTGATATACATCGTTCTGTGCTGTTTTCATTAGGACAGAACAAAGGTATGGATAGCTGTAGTGGAAATCTTGTCCCTTAGGTAACGCAGCCTTGTGAACAAATGTGGCTGGAAGTAGGGGAGATGATTCTCACAGTTGCTTCTCATATTTGATCATGAGAACCAGCAAGATTCCTGAATTGGGTATTACTTGAGTGTTTCTATTTATTTTTTTGTCATCAACTACTTAAATCTCATGTCACAGATTTTCCAGTCATTGTAATTTGAGTGATGCTTATACATTCACCACATCTATCATGTATCCCATGCAAAACAGGTGAAATGCCCATTATTGAGACCTAGATGGGAAAAGTGACTGATGCTCCAGGTAGAAGGTAAAGACATGGAAGAGAGATGAAAAAATGACACATATATATAAAAAAAAAAAAAAGGCATTTTTTGTAGTTGAACTGCCAAAAGTTGCCTAAAGATTCTGCAAGATAGACTATTTGGATGATAAAAGAATAGTGGTATTTCATGCTGTAACGCACAGACTTAGGTATATGAAAAACTTAATTGCAGCTTAACAGGACATGGAACTGTTGAACAGGTCCAGAGGAGGGCCATGAGGATGATAAGGGGACTGGAGCACCTCCCATATGAAGAAAGTCAGAGAAAGTTGGGGCTGTTCAGCCTGGAGAAGAGAAGGCTGCATGGAGACCTCATAGCAGCCTTCCAATATCTGAAGG
>JAOEHX010019122.1:0-39995 GCA_025448015.1 Bolborhynchus lineola
CTCCGCTTCGCTCTGCTCCGCTCTGCCCGAGGAAGCTGGCCGCGGAGGGGGCAAGGATGCTGAGCCTCAGCCGCGGGTGCCGCGCCCGCCGCCGGCATCGGCCGAGCCCGCTGCTCCTCCTGTCAGCGCTGCTCTGGGCGCCGGCGCTGGTGGCCTTCAATCTGGACGAGAAGAAGCTAACGGTGTACAGCGGGCCCCCGGGCAGCTACTTCGGGTACTCGGTGGACTTCTACATCCCTGACCCCAGCACGTGAGTGCCGCCGCCGCCGGGCTGGGCTTTCCCTTCAGTGCGGCCCCGGGGGGTGGCGGGGACCGGGCTGTGCCCCAGCGAGCGCCCCCGGCCCCTCCCGCTCTGCCGGGGCTGGGAGCAGGCTGTGGGGAAGGCGATGGGCACACCTGGGGTGGCCGTCCCTTGCCCGCCGTGCCGGGGCCGCCGGCTGTCGGTCCCCATCGCCCGGTGACTTCTCGCTGTGTTTCGCAGGGTCAGTGTCCTGGTGGGAGCTCCCAGAGCCAACACCACGCAGCCAGACATAGTGGAAGGAGGAGCGGTGTACTACTGCGCCTGGCCCGGCGCCCAGTGCAGGCAGATACCCTTTGATAACACCAGTAAGTGAATCGTTGAATGTCGTGTGTGATGCTTGGCTATGCTCGCGTCTCCCTTCGGCACAAGTTTTATCCGGGCTCGCTTTAGTTGTATCACTTTGAGCTGCGTATCTGCAGTTGGCTGGAGAAACCCGGCTCCTGGGAGGCTGTGTGGACGTGCGCTTGTGGGGAAGGGTTTAATGGTCCTCAGACAAATAGCAGGAGTATGACCTCCAGGAGCTCTGTGTAGTTCATCTTAATAACTGCCTTGGTTTGGTTTGGTTTTGGTTTGGTTTTTTTAATACTTCATTGAAAGGTGTTTTTAGCAGGTTCCTCATTTTGAAAACACTGGGGCAAAAGGGGTTTGAGTGCTCAGAAGGCAAAACCCTCAAACCCATGTCTCATACACTTCCCTGAATCCTGGAACTCACGGGATTGCTATTTGCTGTTACTTTCAGCAACGGGTTTTCCATCTGCTCAGCTGGCTGCAGTACCTCATATGGCATGCTTATTGAATTCTTTTCAGCAAGAAATAATTTTACTTCTGATCATTGGAAGCTAGATCCTAACTGATTTAGGCACAATGAGGATAGATTATACCCACTTCCAAAGTCCCAAGACAGATGTTTCTTATTTAATTAGAGGGAACACACGTTTTAAACAATTCAGGCTGTTTATGTTTTCTATTGTCTCTTTATAGGTCTTGAAAATAATTTAAACCTAGTGTTTGCAGGGACTTTAAAACTGATTCATTCATTTAGGCAGACTTTGACAGTTTAATCATTGAGCAAAAAATTGTGATACTTTAGGTTATATTTAATCTTAACATTTGAGGTTTATTTAAATGCAAATACAATCCAGTGCACTTCTTTTCTAAGAGCACAAATTAAATTAGAAGAGCTTACTTAAATGCAGCAAGTAAGGAGTGCAGCTCTTTACCCCTTCCAGCTCCAGCCACCGACATCCTACTACAATGTTAGTGTCTAGGAACTCTGCTCAGAATGACCCCTCCCATCATTCAGGTAACTCTTCAAACCAGAGTAAGAGATAGTTCCTGTATATGGAGGTGCCCCTGCCCATGGCAGCGGGGGTGGAACTAGATGATCTTAAGGTCCTTTCCAACCCTAACTATTCTATGATTCTATGAGTCTATGTACCTTCTAAGACATATAGTACTACCTACAGCATATGGTTATATATAAATATGAATGTACAGACATAGACAGTATGCACACAATATTCTTATTGTCATATGCCCTGAGTATATATCTTTAAAATAAGGCCAGTGTAGGAAGTATTCCTGTATTTACATTTTATGATTAGGTAGTTCATGTAACAGAATTACAATATATATTATCTGTACAAATCAAATTCAGGTTTGAATAGAAAACTTACAGAACAAATGAAAATTCTGTTGCATTTTGAAAAGGCATTTTGGAAAATGAATGAAAAGCTTTTGATGAAACCTAGAAGGTTTCATTTAGTTTCATCTGGGTTTCATCGCTGGATATCCTAGAAGGACATGTGGCTTTCCTGTGGGAAACTCAAGACAACTCCACACCCTGGGTAGACATGTCCTTTTGCAGATACCGTGTTTCAGATAAAGGCACAAACACAGGTTGATGAGTATGTTGCAAGGCTTTGGCTTTTATCATACAGCTTGGAATCTCCAAAGTGTGATTCATTCAGTCTGCCTGAGATGATTGGTTTGTGTCCTCTGGGTAGGTGACTTGTAGACAGCTGAAGTTAAGCCAGAGCAAGCCCATTGGGTAGATATATGGTGCAGTGTAAGCAGGTTTAGCAGCATTGTCATTAGCTGGCTCGTTCCAGCACCAAGACCAGTAAATGTGTCATTGTCCACCGGCCAACTGCCCTCACAGACTGGTATCCTGGGAAGATTTGCGTAATTTGTACCAACATCTGTTCTTTATTGCCAGGAACATAAGAGCCATCTCCAACATGCCTTAGATGACTGTTTTTGCTTCAGTATGGTTGTAGATTTCATGTTAGCTTTTCCCTCCAAAATACACTACTTAGAGGAGTGTGTTCTCCATCTTTTTCTCTATTACCCCAAACAGAGTGGTCCACATGAGCTCTATCCTAAATGATATTATTTCAGATAGTCTGTTGCACACATTTCCTTTTGAAGACTTTGGCCATTGCATGCCTAAGGGGTCTTGGACAGTCCTTAATAAATAGGGGTATTTTCAGTTTACAGCTTTCTTGTACAGGCACCTTGTACTCACTGTGCTTTCTCCTGACAACATCACTCAGAAATGCTGCTATTCCCATTTTATATTGATATTCACACTTTTATATTTATTCTAATAAAAGGAAAAAAAGTCAGTTTGAGTTGCCAGAGATCATAGAGGAAGTTGGTGATGATACTGGTAACTGACTCAGGATTTTTTCTTCTTCTCCAGCTCCTTAGCCACAAGATTATAATTTCTCCCCAAACAAAACCACTCAGTAATTGTTAAAAGACTGGAGACTCAGCTCTAGCAGCTCTAGCTTTAAAGATTAATGCTTCATGCCTCATAGAAGATTTTTTAAAGTCTTGGGAAACTTTGGGAATGTTTTCTGAAACAAAACTGAAAAACTACAGAAGCTGCTTCAGAGCTGGAAGATTTCATTTTGATGCATTTTTATACAAAGCCTTCCTTTTTAAAGTACTTTTTTCTTATCTAACTGAATAATATCAGCTCTTTCAGTTACATTCACTAAGCACAATAAAAGAGGCAAAACTGCTGCATAATTGAAAGCATTTTAAAAAAAGTTCAGAAGTAAAAATTGAGTGGAACTAGAAAGAAAGGAAGAGTATAATGTAACACTTAAAAGGCAGTGTGTCCCAACAAATAGGTAAAGAATTTACTAAATCAGTATTTTTCAGCCATAAGAGTTCAATGGAAGACTAATAAAAATATTGCAAAAAAAACAAACAAAAACCCCAAAAAAAAGCAGAGTTACAAGTGCTGTGTCCCAAATTAGATTCTGCGGGTCACAAAACTATGACATTTCCACCATAATATAAAAATTCAAGACATTAACAAATACAAGTAGTTGAAAACCACTGGCTTAAATTATACATGGGCATGAGGCTCCTGTCTTCCATTTCCAAGGACTGGGTACACAAATGAAGCTCAGGTATGTTGCATTCGGTGCAAGTTTTGTTCTGCCATTGACAGGGGAACATACAATGCACTTGGATGTTATTTGGACTTCTGCTGCCACAAATGAGTGTTTAAATAAGTGGACACCTAATTGCTAAGACTTATATGTAACTGTACACATTATCTTACTGTTTCCACGAGAATAGAGTTTCAAGAAGAGTTCTTTCATTTGCAGATGCTTTGATGCTGTTTGTATGAATACTTTTAGCATCTTGGTCCTAATAAGTGAAAACAGTGAGGACATTCACTAGTATTCTGTGAAAGCTTCAGTCAGATTCTGGACATTCTTGAATATTATGATGTTACAGGTGTGAAGTTGCTTTGCACTAATTTATAGTTATTCGGTATTTTACAGATGCTGAGGATGGATAAGCCTTATTATGGGAGTGTAAAGTATAACAAACAAAACAGGAGCAAAATCTCTCTCCATGTGCATTTAAGGCTTGTTAAGGGGCAACAATGAACAAGATCACAGTTATAAGTCAAGGAAGGAAAGAAAGGAAAAAAAGAATGTGTTGAGTTTGTAAAGTATGTAGTGTCTTAGATAGAAGGGACACTTGTTCAGAAAGTAATCTGAAGGAACCAAGTAAGTGACAGCCACCTTGGTGAAAAAAAAAATAGGCTTGCTTGGGATAATATTATGATGGTAAGCGCTGAGATACAATGGTCTTTGGTCCTGTAAAGGCTGTTTTGTTGAAGAATTTTGTTTCTGAATAATACCTTTATATAGAGTCCTGAAAGGAGAACACAAGTGCTAAGCCTAACTGGACCTGATATCTGACACTGGTGTAAGACAACTGTAATGGTTCCCAAGGGATCAGAGATCTGACACTGCAAGAATTGCACCCAGGGTAACTGGCAAGGTGCAGCCAACTTCCCTCCACCACGCAACTGTGACACTCGGGACTAAGCTCCATTCTTTGTATCACATAAGCTTTAAATGCTAAAAGACAAATCGTTATTGTTTGTGAAACTCTCTTATTCCTTTTTTTCTCAGAAATTAGGTTCACATGAGGGAGTAGACATTGCATTGATAACTGATGTTCCAAGTAGGAACACTCAATATTCAATTCAATACTCAATTCCCAGTGAAAGATATAAGAACATCTTTAAAAAATGTGTCATTACTTTTGAGTGCCATGGTCCAGCTGTCAGACTGGGATCTTTACTACTAACACTGATACTCAAGATCAAGACTACTCCTAAAATCATCTCTGTGACACCGTGCATATGATAGGATGCTCAACCTGGTCGGAGTGCTAGGAGCAGATGTAAAACTTGTGTTTGTATGGAAATGTGTGTGGCTAAATTCCTCTGTTGAGATGATAGCTTTGTTGGAGCTAACAGAGGTGCAGGAGTATCTGCAGCCCATTCCTATAAGTAATGCCACCTGACTGAAATTGTTCAACCAGCAATTCTTCCCAATTGTCAACTAAATTGCATAACTCTCCTATCTCTGGTCTTCATAGTAGCTAATCTAGGGATTTCCAAAGCAGTGAGGTGATTTACTTACAAACTGACATCAGTAATTAATCCTGTTAATGAAATATGGTTCCTGACAAGGGACAGGGGAGCAGAGATGGGAAGGAGGATGAAATTTTGATATACTGTAGGATTTGAGCCAACCCATCCATAAGCAAGTCATGTCACCTGACATTCCCACAGGTTTGGCCAGTGATATGGCCTTCAGCCAAGAAGGGGCTTTAGCAGGGACTCTTCATGTTTCCTGCTATTGATGTAGCACTGACTCTGCAGTTCCATGTTTGCAGTTCTTTAAAGTTTCCTAAATCTGGGCACTGGGGTCAAGACTCCGGGAAGAAGCTTGAAAGCTTCTTGAAAGCTGAAAGCAGTGCCCTTAAAAGCACAATTAGTGATTTAGCCTACTCCATTGCAGCATAAAACTGAGGTAAAGTATAATGGAAGGGTTTTTAGTATCCCCTTACTCCAGGAGATACGGACTGAAGGGCAGAGACTCTTCTCCCTTGTTTCCCTGCTCTGTAAAGCCATCCTATTGCATTGCAATGGAAAGCTGTGATACTCTTTAAAACTCATTGAGAGGACAGGGTACAAGTGTTGGCATTATATTAAAGGGCTGTGATCTGTCTTTCCTCTCCTAACTGCACAAAGATAACTTCTCCTTTTCAGGTTCTCTATTATGAAATGAGGTTTACAATGACTATTTCTGCTTTAGCATTGAGACAAAATTCCCAAGTCCTTGTGTTTAGACTGGGTGCTCTTCCATTCAGCTGCCAGGAGAGGTAGCAGGAGAGCAATATGAAGAAAACTTTCTCCCTGCTTGATAAACTGGGGAATTTAGGAACTGCTCAAAGCATCTTGCAGCCAGAAGCAAATTAAATGCCCCCTGAAGTCCACTGTTGCATTTGAAATCTGGAAAAAAGCTAATAGTTCATATTTCAGAAACTCATTATAATGGTAACTTTTAATTCTAATACTTAACAGACTGCAACGAGTTCTTATGTTTTGAATTAGCTCCTGAAGGCAGATTTTTAGATACTACTCCTAGATTTCCAGAAGTCACTGAGGTGTTGTCTTTGCTATCAATTAACTTTACCAGTTTTAGTAAAACAGGTTTACTTTTCTCAACTAGATGGAGAAAATTTGAACGGCCTTGAAGAGGAACAGGGCAGCGGGATATAGATCAGTTCTGGCCAAGCGTGAGGTTGATAAAAAACATGAGCTGCTCTAGCCAGCATTTGAGCTGATTGTAACAGAATCCAGGTACTGTGTAAGGAAAGGATGTATTGTGGGACTCGAGAGGTTTAGTTACATGAAAAAATCATTAGCTGTAGAGATGGTAAGATTCCGGGGAAAATTTAGAATCCTGCTACAAACCAGAATTTGCATCTGAAGAGAAAGTGCTGAGGGAGAACTTCTCTGTTCTTTTAAATGTTGACACATTTCAGTCCACTATGCCAGTAAGACCTTATCTGGAGCCTCATGGTTCACTTGTAGCATTCTGATTTATAATAGACCTTCATGAGTATCTTTTATAAGTCTCAGCCTTATCTAAAGAAAGGAAAAAAATACCCTTAGCTATGTTAGTTCAAACTCTGAGGACTTAGTATGTTTTTGATCAGATTATACTGAGGGGAAAAAACCCTATTGGGTTTGGCGATTCTTTTTTTCTTGATTCATGGGATGAAAGTCCAAATAAAGCTCTCTAGATATGATCTATTAAATTAAAATGACTCGTTTGAATAGCATCTAAGGCACAATAAAAAACAGAAATCCATAGATGTTTGCAGAGTCTGATAAATCCCAAAATAGAAGCGACTTTTCTTGTCATGCAAAGGTTTTGCATATCCTTACTGTCTTTAAACACTATGAAGTCTTTTTGCCCCAGCATTAATGTTGAAAGCAATTGTGTGGCTTGGTTCTCTAGATCACAGTCTTCAGCTTTGAATTTGTATTCTATTGCTCTGTTGAGTGTCTAGTAGCAATGACCGTGTAAATGTTACTGACTTCCCTTTGCTTAGAAAAGGGTGATATCATTGGAATCTCTTATGGTAGTGATACCAGAATGATACTACTCCGTCATGATTGTACGGTTGACAAGGTGCTCTCTCTTCCCTCGTTTCTCGAATATGGAACCATGTATGCCAGTATGAACCCTTCCCTCTTTCTCTTCCCTTCTGTAAGCCAGGATCCTAATGATGCTCATTTCAAATTTAAATTGGGTTGCTTAAAGTCTTGTGTAGCCATTTTCTGAAGCAACTCAAGGATGGAGATGCCATAGCCTCTTTGAGTATCCTGCTCCAGTGCTTAATCACCCTCACTTAGAAGAGTTTGTTCTTTATATCTAATCAGAAACGCCCTTTCTGCAGCTCACATCTGTTCCCTCTTTTCCTTCTGCTGCATACCTCAGATGGGACTTCGGCTTTCTCTTCTCTCTACCTATTGCACACTGGACCGAGTGTTTTCTTCTTTGGACCAAACATCTGCAAGTCTTGTACTGTTGTCTCAAAACTGTACATAGCGTTCCAGATGTTGTCTTCGCATTCACTTTCCTTGACCTATATGTATTTATATAAATATGTTTCTTGGGTTTATATGTTTGTATTTCCATTTTATATAAATAGAGATAGGTACACCTCTACTGTGTGTATATGCAATTATGTATAAATATATGAAATATGTGTTTTACATTTTGTATTGTCTATATTTATGTATCTGTATGGATGTGCATAGATACATACACACATGTATGAGAACAGGTATTTGAAAGGGATTTGCCATCCTGGTTGTAACCTTGAGTAGGTACAGCTTAGGAGGCAGAGTGTAACTGAGCCTGCTGCAGGTGCTTGGTAATGGCCATCTGTGTTTATCCAGCAGATACAGGCAAACACACATGGAGCAAGTAAAGATAATACTTCTTGAAGTTCCTGAACAGTGAGAAACAGTTACAGTTACAGGTGTATTACATAGCTAGATTTGTTGCTTTGATTAGAATCCTTTTTTCCCCGTGTTAAGTTTGATTAAAACATTTTTATTTGCTTTTGTTCATTTGAATATTTTCAAGTTGTACTAGAGGATGCGTTTTTTATTTCTAGTTTTAAAGAGCCGAATGAATCGCAATGAACCACTGTCAGTGTTTGCAAATACATCTGTTTCTTATGCAGATGCTGATTACTACAACAAAGAAATATTTGTAAGAGTAATGTTTGATTCATGCTTGTTAAACAGTTTATAATGTACTGACTCAGTGACTGAGAGAACAGTCACCATAGAAAGCACCAAATTTAGTCTAGTGTGTACAAATGATGATTTGGCATTAGCACTTGCTCTAGGTTCAGGTTCTAATTCCTAAAATTAATCTCTGCACTGCTATTTTTACATAGGTTTGCTACTTGCTGAATTCAAACTTTTCTACTTGTCTAGCTACTCCTTTGGCATTTTAAGGGGCTTTTTCCCCTTTGATAGTCCCTAGGTGCCTGAAGTCTCAAAGACTGGGTGAGTGGATGCTGATTTTGAGAATCGTATTTCATCATCTCCAAAGCTGCTTCTGGAGCTGGACTGTGGGGCAGTAGCAATGTATAGGAGTCTTGGCCCTTGCCACAGAAAATTAGATGCTTTTGTGCTGCTGAAATGCAGTTTAAGGATGCCCTTGCACCTATGTTTATATCTGTACATGTGTCTGCTCTTTGTATACTCCTGTTTGGTTCAGCCTTAGCCTGCAATAGAGCTGCTGTCTTAGGCAGTAGAATTAAGAGTGACTCCAGGGCTGAGTTTGAAGCCAAATTTGAGAGTCATCCAGACGGTTGACCATCTGGAACAGCTCCTGGGCTGGCTCTGAAACAATCCAGCTGGTACTCGAGGCACTCGCTGGACCGCTGTGTGGACAGGCTCAGACGTTGTGTGCCCAGCTCTGCTGCTGCCTTGTATTCTGGCTGTCCTTACACTAGTGTCACGTATCATGATACCAGATAGCCTGGACTCCTTCCTAAAAGGGGCCATGCATTCTCTTCCAGAAGAGAAGATGACATTTAAATGCAACCTGAATTCAAGCCAAGTTTTTGCTATTCACAGAATTACACTTTAGCCCCTGGGTAAGGCACAGTATAGACATCTCCTGTGGGCCTTAGATCCCCATAAGTAACACAAGGAGAGATGTGTCCCTGTCCTATAAGGGTGCTGTCAGTATACAGACATGTTATTTTTTAAAATGTTTAGATAACGCGGCTTTGAGGGATGTATCAAAGAGAAATAAAACTTTTTTTTTAATTAGATTGGGATTTATCTGAGTAAATAGGTATTTTTTACCTGAGTCTTGTCTAAACTGGTCACCCATGGCTATCTACAGTTGGTAAAGAAAAGAGAAAGTACATTTAAGCCATGGTTATTCTGACCTTGTCAGATATTTGCTTTAGGAGGAGAACTTGTGCCCTACCTACCTCATCTCTAAGCAGATGACTAGCTCAGAAGTGGTCATGTACAGTGGCTTCATTCAGAGCCCTGTTGTCTAATTGAATACAACCAGGGCACAGTAATAACAGTCTACATGTATTCAGGCAAGTTAGTTGTGTATATAGCTTCATTCTCATAAAGTTGGAGGGGAAGCTGTAGTGGTTTTACGGCAATCTGAAATATGGATTGGTTGTTAGATACAAAAGATGAAACTGTATTTTAAGGCACAACCTCAGAAACTGGGAATATGAATCCATAGCTCCAGAAAGGATCCTGAACAAGGCAGATTAGAGAATTTCTAACAAAAGAGATTTAGTTAGAGGGGAAAAAAAATGCTATTTATTAATGGTGTCTGTGGTGATTTACTAATCACTTTATAATGAAAATCTCACACCACATGATGGAGGATTCATACCACACCGTGTGCCACCAAGCGCAGTGGGTGTGTGTACAATTCTTGCAGATTTACTGGTAAATTCAGCTGTGGTTTTATAAATCCTGCAAACAGTTGCGCTAGTTTTAAACCTAACTTCTTTTCAAATTCTCGTATACTTTGCCAGTAGAAAAGTATGCTGTTTTGATTGAAAATGTACGCTCTTTTTAAGTTAGAATACTGGTCATGAGTATCCTCAGA
This sequence comes from Bolborhynchus lineola, assembly GCA_025448015.1. Classification (NCBI taxonomy): domain Eukaryota; kingdom Metazoa; phylum Chordata; class Aves; order Psittaciformes; family Psittacidae; genus Bolborhynchus; species Bolborhynchus lineola. Next base: position 10,312 of record JAOEHX010019122.1, read on the forward strand.
GCCTGGCTAGCACTGGCTGCTGTAAGCGGACCATGGCTGATTTTCAAGCTTCAAAAGCTTTGTTTCTATCAAGACCTCATCTGTGGACATTGATCATGTTCAGATTTGCAGGAGCATTAAAAGAGAAAAAAGAAACCTTTAAAGTTTGAAATTGTCTGACTTCACTGGAAAAAATAATCACAAGTGGTCCTGCCAACAACTAGGGAGAAGCTGGCAGCTCCTGCAATGCAGCGTGTCAAAGTCACTGTCTCCTACACTTTTAAAGTTTTGGCCTAACTTAAATAAAATATATCCTAAAAATCAATTTTTTTTTAATTTATTTTAAGTTACACTTCCTGAATTTTTAAGATCTAAATGTTCCTAATATTTCTCTCTCTCATATCCCTAAGCATGGATTTCCATACTAGCTCCTGTAACTGGCGCAGAACAAAAACAAGTATTTGCATGAAGGAAGGTGTTTCTCAGAGGCTTACAAACTTCATGGATGCATTCTCATCCAACTTTTCTTCTTATTATAAAAAAATACAGAGTACCCCTGTCCTCCAAATAAAATGTATTTTTCTTGCTACTTCAGTTTATGTCTGCAACATTTATGAGGTTACCTTGAGCTGAAGTAACTGGTGATCCAACATCCTAGAAAAGCATTCAGGAATCTCCCCTATTCCTATTGGGCAAATCGCAGGAAGTGTTGGCTTTTCAAAGAGTTGACTGCGTTTTTCCTTAGGTTTAAAAATTGTATGCAAATCCATAGAATATAATCTGACATAGTTTTTTCCCTACTTTCCAAGGTAGTAGTAGTTTTATTTTCATGTAGACTGAATAAAAAGGATTGATTCTTGTGAAATCTCTCCTGATAGGAACCAGAAGCAAACATAAGGGAATGCAGATATAAGGGGGAAGGAGTAATGCCCTGCTTGTGTATAAATTGAGAAGTTCATTAGGAGTGACTGGTAAGGGAAGAGCATAGCTCATGAACATATGGGAAATCAGTTTACTTCAGAGAACTGAGGGTGAAAGGAAGGGATGTCTGCTTTTTATTAAAACCTGAAATGCATTATAATTGGCCTGAGTCTTTGCCCAGATGGCTTCTCTTATGCTGACATCTGCAAGAGTATATATAAAGCAACATTAAGAAGCTGTCTCTTGTGGCAGTGTGTACACATGTAATTCTGTTAAGAACTAAGTCCTTTGCTATCTATAGTGTTGGTCTTTGAATAAGCATGCTGAGAAATGTCATTTGTTTGACAAAAACTAATTATAGAACATGGGTTTTGCATGGCATGGAAAGCTTCTGCCACACATGAGAAAACTTTTCAGGGCTTTTCACCTACTTTTGTAGATTCTTGTTCATTCTTTATCATAAATTCCAGCTAAACCTTTTTGTTTGTTTGCTTGTTTGTTTTGGCGGGGAAAACAGGATTTCTTCTTTCAGTACTTTTTATTTTTTCTGAACTTTAAGTATAATTACTTTCAATTTTCATACATGAATTTGTTTTCTGCTGACCAGTAAAAAGCATAAATGAGACTAGAAAGTTCATTTCATATTAGGCTGATAAGATGATGACAGTGGAGGCAATGTAATATACCAATTGGCCTGTTCACTTGTACCTGTAATTCTCAGGGTAATACTTTTTGAAAATAAGCTGTCAACTGCTTCTTTCCTTGTCAGACAACAGGAAAATTAAAGTCAATGGCACCAGGGAACCTATTGAGTTTAAGACAAACCAGTGGTTTGGGGCAACAGTCAAAGCTCATAAGGAGAAAGTTGTGGTAAGTCTTACACATTTGGTATTCATTTGGAAATAATGTTTATTTTTCTCAAATGTATGTCTTTAATAGCTCTTTATGTGTATATAATGGAAAAAACTCTGGATTTATGCATGAATTATGAAACATATTATGTGTATAACTCAGAAAATGAAAGCAGCCTATAAAATCAGGTTGAACTGACCAAGTTAAGATAATCCTGCTGCCATGTGTAAATGGCAGAATTCCATATTTTTCTGGAAATAAATGATGATTTTTTAACAAATAATAAATATATTTCAGAGATACACAAGAACTGATAGCTATATACTATAAAATGTTTTGTATTATGAAGATTTATTTGGAATGTTACATGCAGAAGGTAATGGAAGCCAAGATCTTTGTGCTGAAGATCCATTACTAAGAGAAAGCACTGACTTCTTTTGTCACATTTACATTGTTTTGAAAAGCTGTGTTGTAATCCTCATAAAGCAGCCACAAAAAAAGTCATGATAAGAAAATTCCTAATCAAGACTGCTATCAAAGTGCAATGTCTGTTTTCCAGTTTCATGGAGCATTTCACCTGTGTTGATAGAGAACCCCAGCAGGGGGCAGATACTTTTACTGCTTAGCAAAGTAGCGGTGATGCTGGTTATACAAAGGCATTTTATATTTACACAAAGTTTTGCATCAAAAATGCAACTGAAATAACTGTGATAAGAATAATTAATTTGGTTGTTAATTTTGTTAGTTTTTAAAGTTGCAAAGCCACAGTTTGTGCCTTGGGATTTGTTTAAAACTTCCAGTTATTACTCAAAAAGTAGTCATAAGGGAAGAAGTCTAAAGGAAATGCTTTCCCTTATGTAGTATGCCTTGTGGTTAACCTAGGGAAGGATTTTGACATGAAATAGGTAATGAATAAAACATCACCCTGTTGTGTTACAGAGCTAAGTGGATGCAAAAATGCTAAAAATACCTGAAGATTTTTAATTTTATGTACTCCACTAAATAACAGTTCAAAAGCAGAAATAAAGCTTCTTTATAATCATTTGGTGAATCTTAATCAAGTGAACAGAAAACCTCAGCACCAACTTATGTGCTGTGTCTGTACTGACCAAACTTTGGTTTGCCTCTAATAACAATTCTCAGGGTCTCTGAAAGAGACATATAGTCAACACTTTTCAAGCAAAAATGTGACGAGTGAAAGTAGAAAAATTTGTCTTTTAAGCTATGAAAGGAGCGAGAAAGAAAATGTCACTAAGCTGTCAGAAACTTCTATTTTTTTAAAACTCACATGTGAAGGTAAACTGTGTCAGGTCAACAGTGCTGCTTATATTGAGCTCTTGCTTCAATCTATTTTGCTCGATGTCAAATGTACCTAAAATCATGCTCAGAGGACACACACTCTTCTTTACTGCACTCTAGTTTTGCTTTCTGTTTTAATCTGTAAGGTATTCTAGGCAGGGACATACTAAGAGTCCCAATTCCTTAAATCATTGTTTCAGAAGCACTGACTTCCTCGGTAAGCGCTGAGTAGGACAGTGGTTCATCCAGCTGGAACTGCTTGCAGAATGAATGTTTATATTGTACTGCGAATAATAACAAAACCTTGCCAGAGGTAGACAGGTTTCTAGTTGGAGAAGTAAGACAAGGTAGGAAATGAACAGAGATTTTGTTTGTATCTTACAGAGGCAAGGTTGTGGGGAGAATTAGTGTTTCCACCACCCTGCCAATTGAAAAGGTTTAGGTCACAGAAGCCCCTAAAGAATGAATTATGTACCTGACAGCTTATCTTTTTTATTTTTCCAATTACCTCAGTTACTTTCAAAAAAGATGATGTCACTCTCTACACCGCTTGTATATCTTTTATCCTTACACTGCAATGTTTGTAACACCACTACTGTAACACAGATCAAATTAGTTCAGTAGCCAGAACTTAGCAAAAACATGTTCACCCAGAGACTGTTGAATCCATTATAGCTGTATTGTCTCTCTAAAGATTTAAACTAAGGTTTTATAAGAACGCACGATCTGATGATTGTAATAAATGATATGACACAACAAATTTCCTTCTGAATATAATGACAGCAACACCCATTATCTTAAGGCATATCAGGACAGAAGTAGGAATGTCTTCAGCCACATGTATGTGATCTATATCTTGAACTACTATGGGATCAAATCTTGTGCAATGAGCAGTAATAGAGCAAATATATTACTTATAAGGCAGGCTTAAATGGTATCTGTAACATATGCTTTAACATGAGTGGTATTCCCTGACAGATTTCACCTACGAAGGGTTATAAGTGAAAGATCAGATTATGCTTTTCAGGTTATAATGAAGCTCTAAGAAGCAGTTGTCCTGCATTTTCTTCTGTCAATGCATTGTGAATGAATGATGCAGTACAAGAGAGAATCCTCATACACTTTTTATTAACTACAATTGCCAGATAGCTGAGTATGTGAAAAGTGCTTATGACATTTTTTCTGTTTTGATAGGCTTGTGCTCCTTTATATCATTGGAGAACCCTTAAAGACAGCCCTGAAAAGGACCCTGTTGGCACCTGCTATGTAGCAATTCAGAACTTCAGTGCCTATGCTGAATATTCACCTTGTCGCAACAGTACGTATAAATAGGAGCAATCCTGTGTTGGAGGAATTGATATTGTACTCTGTGTTTTCATATTTTCAATCTTCACACAATCTCAGTTGAATGAAGATTACTATATGACATTATTGCACTGGATGAGGGTTTAGAGAAAAACTGCTATTCAGTTATATGCCTGTAATTGGGTGCTTTGTTGTTTAATTGAAAGAGGAAAAATTAATTAAGCTTATGCATTTATAGTGATGAGTTATAATTGGTTCAATTTAAATGGCTTTAAAATGTAGCAAACAGATCTAGATAAGAACCAGATAGCATTTTAAACCAATTATTCATGCTTATGCTGAGTATAAATCTCTCATCACAGGACCGCCATCTGAAGACCAGACCCTCCACAGAAACACAGCCTCTACACCATTCATGCCAATACTATCCACAATAGCTCATTTATGAGGGACTTCCAGCGTGGAAAAAAGCCATGCACATTAGCAGTGCTGTTCTGCATTCTTCTCTGTGCTGTTTTGAGGATGTGGTAGCCATCTCTGGACCTTACTTCTAGGGGAATCGGGAAAAAATGCATGTATATTTAGAGCCAAGTTCAGTTACCTAGAAGTCTGCAGAAAATGCCACACGTTAGATTATATCAGTTGTTCATCCTGTTCAGCATCCTAAGTGTTTCTGATGATTCTTAATACCCTCATTAACCTCAGTGCTCCACACTATTAAAATCAGTATGAAGTATCCAGTGATTTTACCGAGCTTTAGTATGGACTAGGTCTGTGGCAGTTTGTGCATTCACAGATCAGAAAATTGTTCTTTCACTTACGTTTCTAAAGGTAGCGTGTATTAGACAGCAAATATGAAGGGCTTACCTATCCCTTCCAGGGGAAACTGTGGAAGCAAAGCTATGATGTTGTTCCTTGTCATGATACAGAGACTCTGCTATTGCAGTTAGCATTCTTGCCCTGTACACAAGGGCTAATTTCAAAACACATTTTCAACTGTTCCTCTATTGCAAACTGTGTTACTACCTTTGAGTTTCTGATTTTGTCAAGAAAGTAACAGGCATTTTACAGAAAAATCACACACTTCACATTATTAAAAGGCCTCTTTCCCGTGGAGATTTAGAGACTGCACCCCATCATGTAGCTGGATTTTCTTGAAATCTGACAGATGTGTGATAATAATGTAGCCTAATAGTGCTTTCCATGGCCTATCAGAAAATCTGTTTACCCATCAGTGATGCCTTACTGGGGCTTTGCCAAAGGCTTATGACATCTGAAAAGAGAATTCAAGTGACCATTTGTGCTCCCAGTTTCCCAATCCTGCACACTTCCAGCACTCTAACACTCACAGGAATACCCTAAAATGCATGCCAAGATACTTTGTACAATTATATAAGGATTTTGATACTAGAAATGAAAGTGGACAGAAGCAGGAAGATGGTTTTGCATATGTAAATGTGCATCCAAAATTATATTACACTTCAGTCCTCATTGACAAAATGTGTATCAGTTAAAGGCCTGGCCTTTGTGTAGGACATGTGCCCTTTCCCTAGCCTTAGTACAGATAACCAGATGTTATCTGAACATTGACCCATGCTGAGCCATCTACTATGTCAGCATTTTTTGAGAAAGCCTTGGAAAGCACTTATTCTTGTGTTTATGACAAAGCAGACTCTGGTGATCATTCTAGGATTTCTTGTTAAGTTGTTTACTTTTGTATGTCCAGACAAATTCAAACTGAATCCCTGGTAGTTGTTGCAAAGGTCCTTCCTTAGCACTGAGAGGCAAAAGTCCCAAGTAACTCCTACATTCCTGCTTCTGTTATCCAAAATCTTCACAAGGAAGCTGCAAGTTCAGGGTCCTGTAGAAAGTTTTGTTTTGCCCTGCCTCTTCTAAAAAAGAATGCATATCTTTTCTTGTATTTTGGTAGTTTTGCATTTACAACCTTACAGTTCCAGGGATGTGTAAGCTGTCTTCCATGTGCACTCTGAAATCAGTAAAAGGCTTCTATGTTCATAATTGCAGGCAATGCAGATCCTGAAGGACAAGGCTTTTGTCAAGCAGGTTTCAGCTTAGATTTTTACAAGGTGAGATTCTTCTTCTGAAATACATTGACAAATGTAATTCTGATATATCACCAGTGTTCAAGCACAAGCAATCAAGGGTTTACCCATGCTGTTGCATATGGAAAGTTTCATGAGTTGTTTTTACCTCTGCAAACCTCAGACTTCCTGATTTCATTAATGAAAGAAATAATGCAGTCAGCACTTGTTTATCAGTTTGCAGCATTCCAATCTGACTGCTCATTCTGTCTTAATAATTAGGCAAAAATTTTTATGTCCTTCTATCTCAGTATGTCCCAATTACAATGCCATCCAAAGACCTGACTTTCAGGGAATAATGGGCAGGTACCAGCTAGTTTTAAAGAGTTAAAACAGCTTGTGTAAAGATGCTTTTGGAGTAAGGCAAGTCATTGAGTAAGACTATTCTTTTTGGAGGTAACAGTGAAAGTGCTTAGGGGAAATAGCTAGTTGTTCTTATATGCCAAGAAGATCCAGAAACAACATTGTGGGCCAGCGAATAAACTGTGCAATTATTGTTATTACATGTACCATTATTACAGCACCAGGACCTCACATAACTTTGATCATTGCTATTGTTTTCAGTGTTCTGCACCTACATTGTTATTCACACTATTAATAGCCAAGGAGTAAAGACCTTGTGGTACAGTAGATCAAAGTGCATTTTCTAAAAAGCATTATGTTGCTTCAGTGAATACAAATAACCTCTTTTATGCTGACTTTGTTACAAATAATCAGCAATTTTTAGAGTGCTATGTTAGTGCTAAAAGAATTACGACTTTCATTCAAGTGAAGATGTATAGGGTGATCTTAACTTTATTTGGCTGTGACTTTCCCTGCACATCCATGCAACTACGTCCTTGCCTTGTACACAGCTGTTCTCCTTTATCCTGATTCTGATATTGTTTTGGTCATTTTAATTGTTTTTCCCATGCACGCTTAATTTTGTTATGTTCCTTTGTTGTGTAATTTTATTCAATTCTGCTTTTTGTAGAATGGAGACCTGATAGTAGGCGGTCCTGGTAGTTTTTATTGGCAAGGTATGTTCATCTGGCTGGCTAACTTGATCTAAGAAGTAAAGCAGAAAATACTGTGGAAATGTACTAGATTTCCATTGTTTTCTCAGTGTAAGATAACCAGTCTCTGGTCTTTTTTTCAGCAAATGTAAGTTAGAAGAATTCCTTAACAAGCAAGTGAGGATAAAAATAGGTCAGAGGAAACTCAGGATGAAGGTTGTGTAGGAGGCGAAACAAATAGAACCACTTCTTATATTGCCATTTTAGCATATTTCTCATTTAATTAATAAGCACACTTTTTCCCTAGAAATTCTGGAGTTTTAAAAATAGCTAAAATTTGTGCAGTGAATGCAATATTTTCAGATTTTTTCACTTACTTATTTCTGATCACAGCCTTTTCATTGCTATCTGCATATATTTTTAGCTCATTTGTATCATCACTGTAATTTCCAAGATGTAGTTTCTCGTGTAGGTAAAACCTGAAGTGGTTTTGGTAAGGGTTAAAAAGGTATTTTTGCTTTAACCTGTTCTGATATGTCATGTAGCTGATTCTGAGACTCTGACTACCAGCTTGCCCATTGTCTGGCTCATTGGTGTGTGATTTTGCATTGCCATAAAAGGAGAAAGATCTTGTTGAATATGATGGTAGGAAATTCATAGCTTTGAATTCTTCGTTAAGAAATTGCTTCCACTGGTCTACTACATTTTTACAGTACGTCATCAAAAGGTAGCTGAGCCTGAAAATGCTGGACTTGAGTTTAAATCAGCACCTTGAAATGGGTCTTCAGATGTTTTTGTGATAGTTCGAGTTGCAATGCCTGTTGTACTGATTTAGGTGCACTCTTAGGACTTTCAGAGTAATAATGGAGAAAGATTGGGAGAAGATGTCTGCTCTTGCATCTGTACTTTTATCCCTTCAGCTCTGTTCTGATGTACTGCTAGCCCTGTTTTGTAGAAACTGGCTCTCCCTTATTCTCCTTTCATTTATGAAGTTATTTGAATCCAGGTCAGGTAATCACTGCAAGTATTGTGGATATCATTGCAAATTATTCCTTCAAGGATATTCTGAGGAAAGTGGCACGAGAGAAACAAACAGGAGTGGCACCACCCTCATATGATGACAATTACATGGGTAAGCTAATCTCTATGTCAGTTAGCAATATGTTCTAAGAGCATGGGGCTTATATATATTGAAAAGTAGCCCTAAAATACTAACTTCCCAATTTTGAGATGATTTGAACATGTTCTGCACAACAGCAAATTAGTATTTTGTTAGTGACTTCAGCAGGTTTATGACCATGCTTAAAATTATGCACAGGAAAGAGTTTGAGGGTTGAGATCTTAAATAGCTCATTGGGGTTCTTATTATTTGATCTTCAATAATTAAGCATAAATACAAAATGTTCCCAATTATATCTTTTTTGTAATGATATTCAGGTGTCTGTGCATGTAAGGCAGTTTTTTCTTCACATAAATACAGAAAAGATGCAGTGGACTTTGAAGACAAAGATGCATCCTTTCATCTCTGCCCATAGATTTGAAACTACAGCCCCTAATAAAATCTAAAAGTCTTTAGTGTGTCAACAGCAATTATCTCACAGGTTTACTAAAGCTCCAGGAGGTACTTCACTGCATCTTTAGAAATCTGTCTTCTGTGTAGGCTAAAACAGCATACTCAGATGTTACAGTACAGTAATGCAGACCTAAATTGTGTCGGTAGCTGTTAGGACAAACCACCACAGTAGCTGGTGATTTTTTAGATAAATTATGAATTATTAATGATTTAAAAGCTCATTTTTTGAGAAAAAGGATAGATTTATTATACATTCAGACCTACACTTAATTTAGCCATAATAATATGATAAACAATTTTCCCTTTCTTCCGCACAATTTTCGTATACTGATGTTAGAAAAATTGCATTGTGCTGATCTGGTGAACAGAAAAATCTGATTGACCTTGCATGGGTTTTTTAAAATAAATGGTTTATCAAGTGTTTTTCTTGTAACTTGCCTCTGAACAGGATACTCAGTGGCTGCTGGGGAATTTACTGGGGATTCTGAACAAGGTAAGAAGCTACGTACTTGAATGGAAACCACATGGCCATGCACCTATTAATTTCCTCATTTTGAGTCTTTGTGTAGGAACATGTATTTGAAACATTGGTGAGATTTAAGCTATCTGTACCAGATATTCTCAGAAGCAGATATTTCTTTAGAAGACATATCTTATCAGAGCAGAACGTAAGTAACCCAGAAGTCTGAATCTATTGCTAAGGTATGCTGGCCATGCATCTGTTCAGCAGTTAGAGCTGTGACAACATGGTAGGTGGAACCATCCAAGCTCACTTTATTTAGCAAGTTTGGTGACCAGTTGTAACATGTAGATCCAATAGTGCAGTCTTGTGCAGGTTTTCAGTCCATATTCAAGTTACTCACCTGCATAGAGGTTGCTGTACTTCAGCACATGGCTGGCCAGGTGCAACATGGCTTGGAAATGTCTGTGCATGCTAAAAGCACACTTCTGACTGCCACATAAACATCACAGCCCAGGCTAGGAGATAGCATTCAGATGCTTCTGGAGAAAGACAGGTGTCTATACCAGCATGCTAGCTCTTATTGATGAAAGCAGCTCTTTGCTCTATAAAATTTCCCTAGTTCCAATTCACGTGCCTTAAGGATGGGGTGCCTGGGGCAGTTCATTAACTGATCCTTTTCATACATTACATTTTCCTGCACAGGCATAATGCTGTAAGAATAAGTTCCCTGTGCTCTTATTCCTACCCTGTGCCTTACATTTAACATCAGGAGATACAAGAATTGAATTCCTTTTGTTAAAAGCTGGGTTTAGAAGGAGAGAAAACATTCTGCAGGAAGGTGAGGTGTTCAATTTTTCCTTGAATTAGAAAAACTTGAATTCATAAATCCCCTAATATAGAATCATGCCTGAGACTTTGTGAAGGTTCTTGGGTCAAGTAAGTTTGATACAGGACATACTTAGAATAGCTTCCATTTAGGCAGCAACTGTCATCCACAAAGAACCAGACTTTTCCATACTTAATAGCGTTGCTTAAACACATCACTGTGAAACCTTCACCTAAAATGTTTCATGATCAGTACAACACCACCTTCTAGCAGTCTACACTCATGTTTTGATGAAGTACAGCAACTGAGGAAGAGCTTTCGACCAAAATTAGAGGATAAAGCTTTTCTTATATGTTCAGAATGTCATTATATTACTTAGAATTCAGCTCAAGCACTGAGGTTCAAGTTATTCCTTCTGCCAAAAGGTGACATAGGATATTTATTAGTTTCACTTGGCCAGGGAAAACTTCCCTGGAAAGTGGCAGCTCCAGAAACATAATTCTGTAGTTCTCTGAGAACAAGTCAGAGCAATCCATCCTGCAGGGGCTAGGTTTAGCAGCAGTAGTTCCTGGAACACCACTGAGGCTTTAACTAAATACCAACAGGACTTAAACCTCACTTGACTGATGTGCTGAACTCAGCACAGAGTGCTGTGACAGTTGAATGTTGTCTGCTTTTTCAGTTGTAAAGTAAGTTTTCTGGGTGTGTTAGAAATTGAAGACTGGTTTTCTTGTGTTTCTGCAAGTCGAATCCATCCTAGAAGAAAAGCTCCCATCACAGATGTTTGGTAGAGTGTGTTAAAATGGTCAGTTATAAGTAGAAATTTGTCCATGATTTAGTTTTTTGTAGGTATTATGAAGTTGTACATTACTTCAGACATATAGTAAGCTGAAAATATCTGTGATTCTGGTGTTTCATACCTTAAGAGTTATGTTTTTGTGTAAGGCTGACAGTCAGTCAGAAACTATTGCTTAAGGGTTAGCTTTCTTGATGAAGTGAACAGCCCCATGGTCCAGACTCACAAAGCCAATAGAGATACAGCACCTCAGCTATATCTCTATGAACCCAGCTCCTCAGAACTCCTGCTGCCTAACCCCTATAAATTAAATTTACAGCCCTGTGCCACCATAATTGGTTCAAAAAAATTGGGTATCATCCCATGTCCTGTTCAATAATATTTCTTCCACCTCCCCTTGACCAAACATATTCAACAGGAGAGTATATAAATCCAGAGAGGAACAGAGGAATGCTAGGTCAGTACAGACAGCTGTCTGAAGTGCTCACCAGAACACTTCTGAGGTTGCTGCTGCTGTCTTCAGATGTAGATATCCTAATGAGGGAAGGTTTAGACAGTAAGACTGCAGGCTGTGACTTTGTTCTAGTCTTATTTCCCCACCCTATTTTTTCCACTAGTTGTTTGAGATTTCACCACTGAGCAGAATTGCATCCTGTGAGGCAGCTAGACCAAATGCATCATGTTCTTGTTCAATAGGTCACTCCAGTGTCACTCACAAAATTTTTGTTATAATGCTTTCAGATAGCCTGTGCGGAACTTGTCAAACACTTCCGTGGCATCAATCAAAATAATAGATGAGACAAACAGTTGTGCAATCAGAAAGAAAATAAGTATTTGTAAGGACTGTTGTGTTCAGCTTCTGAACTCTAATGTGTGGTGCCACAATGAATTCTGTTTGCATGAATCCACAGCTGTCAGATAACAACCTGAATTGTACTAGGAGCTTTATTATGCTGTGCTGTGTTAACTGATACTAGGCAGAAAAAGTTGTCTGGATGAGTGTATTCAAAATTTAAGATATACTATTTCATGCAACTAGATGCACTTAGGGAAAGTTAAAAACTTATGAGTAAATATCTTTAAGGGATTTGCAGTTGCTTCTGATACAGATAACAAATCAAAATCCGAAATGTTATATATCAAGGAAGATTTAAGTGGCATGGGATACATGTTGCATGTACGACTCATGTGGCATAACCAGTTCACTGTTTGATCATTTATCCTTTCAGAGTTGGTTGCTGGAGTCCCAAGGGGAGCACAGAACTTTGGCTATGTATGTACTGGACCCAAATTTTATCCTTTTTATATTGAGAAGGCAGTTAGACTCTTTGGAAGGCTAAAGGCTACATTATATTTTCTTTCTTCTTGTTCCTAAACTTTCTAATAAGAGAAAAATGCTACCGACTTTCACTCTCAGGCTTATCTGGCTGGCCTGAAATGCCTTACTTTTGAAAATTAAGTGCTTAGTCCCTTCTGAAGTCTGTTTACAATAGGCAATTTCAAGCATGCTTTGAGTATGACCAGAATCCTTATACCCTGTAAGTGTTATCAGACCTGAGCTTACCCTTAATTTAGCATATTTCATGTGCAATGCTGTGTCCACAGTGGTGAGAAGTCCAAGTTCAGATAATTCGTACCCACAGTTTATTTCAAGCGCTCTAAGTATATACACTGAATACTAGATGCAAAATATTAAGTTAGAAGTGATGGGAGAAAACGATATATGTATGTGGATACATCTTTTTAGCTCATAGAAAAGGAAAGTTTCAGAACTAACCTGACTGGGAAACAGAGACCCTAGCCACAGACACATTCTCTAGTTTTGTGAACCCAGAAATCATTGTGTCTCTGGAACTTATTCATACCATTGTTCAGAGGAAAGGTGTGTATGTGTGTGCATATATATGTATGCATATATTTCTTTATGGTATAAATTCTTGTTTTCATGCCTAATAATGTAGTCACTGATTAGCTGACAATCTGATTTGCTTCTGTTCAGTGTCCAGTAAGGAAGGGAAGCAGTCTTTTCCCCATTTATTTCCCCATTTTACTTATATATTTATTTATATTTATATATTTATTTATATTTATATATTTATTTATATTTATACGAGACTCATAAAGTCTTAGTGATTTGTTCAAGATCATATAGGAAACTGTGGTGAGACAGAAAATACTTGTTTTTTCCTGACCACAGTGTGACAGATTGGTTTGCAGTGATGTTCTGTTTTAAACTTTCCATGTTTTTCTGTTACCAGGTCTCAATTATTAATTCTTCAGACTTGACCTTCATCCAGAATTTCACTGGTGAACAGGTAATGTCAAACAACTATGTGATCAAATATAATATCTCTAGAGGATATAGTTCAATTAACGTAGCTTCAAATATATATAAAATAGATTTTAGAATTAATGACCATAGAAACAAAGAGGATTATCAGTAAAAAAATAAATTAAATTGATATGTGAAAGCCTATCTGTTGTTTTTTATTTCCAGATGGCGTCTTATTTTGGGTACACTGTTGCAGTATCTGATGTTAACAATGATGGGTAGGTTACCAAATATATTTAGCTCCACTGAACATTAACAGAAGCAATGCCTGATATTTTTTAATAGACATAGGTGCTTCATACCTCAAAATGCTTCTCTTGGCTTCTCTGCTTTTCTAATTTTAATTGTTCATGCAGGTTTATCTTTCTGCAATCACAGTGGCACAAGTACTTGCAGGCCTAGTTTGGGTGAGTTTGTCTTCCTGAATATTTATTCAAAACAGTGTGGCAAGGCAAGAATGTCTAATATCTTAGGAAATAGATCCTTATAGAACAGTGAATAAACAGCACAAGCTACTACTGGGAAGAGATAGGTGAAAGTCAAAAATTCATTCTCCCATTCTCAAAAGCAGGTAAGCCTTCTCACATGTGGACCATACATAGCTTCACTTCTCAATTTTAAAAGCTCCTCATTCCAGCACCTGCTGACTGGCCATCTCTTTTCATCATCCAGAGGACCAAAAAGTGTCAATGGCCATAGGTGCTATGACCAGCATTGTGCTTGACTGAGGGGGAGTGCTGCTCAGCTCCCAGGATCGTGCCAAAGGCACTCAGGGATTTCAGGCCCTGTTGAACAAACCACTTGCTAACTTTAGACTCATGTAAAGTCTGATTAAATATTTCAGAAGATTAGGACTTTAGCAAGTGAATAGTGATACTAGCTTTCTAGCAAGGAGATGAAGATTCCTGAAGCTCAGAGCTTTGGAATTCTGCACAGAGGTGAGACAGGTTTATATTTAGAGCTGCAGTATACTCTCGCTTGTTGTAAAATGTCTCAGATGTGTCTACTTCATATTTTTTTCTTACGATGATTTATTATGCGCTTAAACATAGTGTCTTAATATTTCTTCTGGACTAAATCATTGCTTCTCTTCAGTACCTAGTAACCCTTTAAAGAGTTAAGGATACAAGAGAAGAGAAAAATAACAAGGTGATAAAATGTTATTGCAATTCCAAACCAAAACAAACAAAAAAAAACCTAAACCCCAAAATCAATAGCAACAACAACAACAAAAAGAAATTTCAGCTGTTTCAGCTGCTTCATAGTACTCAGATCTTTCCGAGTTTCTGAGGTCAAATTTTGACATAGTACCATAGCACTTTACTAATGTGAAAGGGTGGAGAAACATTAATCTAAGATACAATAGACACTCATTAGACTTTAGGGAACTTGCTGTTTAGCTTTTCACTGAACCAGACTACTTCCTGTGCAGGTTATTTCCTGTGAACCATAGGGTTACTTGGCAGGTCTCATATTTTCTGTGGACCTCTAAGACCACAGTTTATATCAATAATATAATCAAACTGCTGTTGAGGTCTGTGTGGTCTCTCAGTCTATATCTTAAAAGAAATCTAGTGACTCTCTCTGAGATCCAAACATCCCACAGCAAACAAAACACAAAAAGCTTTACTTGATAAACATGTCTGATTAGATGCGTAGTCTGCCTTTGCTAATTTGCACATATAGTTGATACAAATATTTATCTGAAAGGGAGAGTAAAACAGAGAGAGAGGAAAAAAGTGAAAGGGAAATAACCACTTCAAATTCACTTAGGTCTTCTGTGTATATAAGGATAAAAGATGGCTTTATCAGTTTGAGAAACCTGATGAAGTTATATGCTGAAAAGATTAATAGGGATGATGCTTTGCTGTAACAGGACTGAAGACAAGGCTCAATGATTAGACTTACTCTAGGGAAAAAAGCTGTGTATACCCTTCTGCTCCAGCAGTTCTTAAGGTGTTCTGGGGTGACTCTTACACTTTCATCTGCACCACATCAGGTTGTAGGCAGAATAGGGAAATTGAGGATATTATTTGAGCTACCATTTAGTTGCCCAGTGCTAATAATGAGAAATCCACAATGAAATTTAACAAATCAACTTTGCTATCAACTTACAGACTACATTCCTAGTAAAGAGGAAAAAGAGAACACTTCCAATTCAGACTGAAACAGCCCAATAAAAATAGTGGAATAAACTGTTTACCGGTCTTTTATTTGGCCTTTATCAAAGCTTTCCATAGTTATACTTTGACCTCTTGACATTTCCCATACTCCTGCTTTTTATTGCTTGGCAGGATACAAAGGAACTGCATACAGTCTCAGCAGGTGGCCAGCTTGTGCCTTTTAAAGTTTTTGTTAACAGAAGGGAAGCAGTACTGGCTAGTTACCTTATTATGTTGGACAAAATAAATATATGATTTATATTAACTTCAACTTCCTAGTGCAGTAATGAAATAATTCTAATGAACCAATTCAAAATACCATTGCAAACTGAACTGCACTTTATGGTTTAATATTACTGTCCAGGGGCTTTTGCTTATGCTTTGCTCTTACAGGCTTTCAAAAGGGATCACATGAATCTGAATACAGCTCAGAACTTTAATTTTGTAAATATAAACTCCTACAATTTAAAAACCAATTGAAATATCCTTCTTCAACAACAAAACCACATAATTCTAATCACATAGATACTCGTAACCCAACAAATGACCCACCCCCCTTGACTGCTTGATGTCTAGATGCTTGAATGGTAGGAGCTGGGAGGTGAAACTGACTATAAAGCATGGTAGGCAGGAATTGCTTGCTTGTGACCCACTTGGAGAGAAACCAGGAATAAGTAAATGAGGATCAGAGAAAGCTGAAGAATCCTTCCTCTCTGGCTATAGTACACTGCTGTGACAGCGCAAAAAACCAAACCAAACTCAAACCACTAGAATCGCCTGAGGGAGAATTTCTTCTTGCAGAGGGCTTGCTGAAGCAGCTTGCCTTGACCTACAGAGCTCCGTGCTGACAGAGAAGGGGAATAATCAAGAAGGTGAGGAAAGGAAAGTTTTGGTGTGGATGGGACATGCCAAGACCTGGAGGGAAGGCAAACTAAGTGCTGTGGGTATTCCAGGTAGCTCTGCTGCCTGTAACCAGTTTAGAAATGTCAGTGAAATTTAGATGACTGCCTTGCTCCCACCTTTCCCTGAGCACATCAGAAGGTGAGTAATCTTAGTTACTGGCTTCTGGTCCCTGGCCTATTCATGTATTTTAGACAGTCATTGCCATTTATTTTAACAAAGTAGAAATTTTCATAAAAAAATAAACCCAGCACTGTGCACTTCCAGCTGAGATGCTGTGATCCCTACACAACAGACTTCAGCTCCTTCCTGTCTGCTTGTTTTGTGTCTCACCTGGTGAATCTTGTATTCTGGGTTAGGCTTCTGCTGAATTTTAGGCCACTGTGGATGATAAATAGTCTGCCTCCGTTCACCGTTGTAGGCACTCTAGATATTGCTCTATGGACCAGAGTTTTAAAGGTGTCCAGGTATCTACATATTTTACTTCGATATACTGAGAGCTTCCTGGCTCTGAGTCTTTTGATTTCTTAACACCTGTAAAAAAATCTCCCCTTAGTCTTACAATCTTTCATTTGTAAAATATTCATTGGAGCCAAGGTCATCCTTTACATTGTGGTTTATACCACATATGTGGGGTCCCAATCTTACTAGAAGTGTCTGGACTGCAATGTAATAGAGTGGTAATTGATGTTAGTAATACTGTATAATGCTTTTAGTACATGATAGATGTAAAATAACTTGTAAAAAAAAAAACAATGAGCATTTATGATCTGTTTTTGTTGTTGCTATTGTTTCATGGTGACTGTTTCAGCTGATGTTCTGTCCCAACCATGAACAACTTTCATTAGTACAGGAGACTTTTGATGTTTAGTGTGAAAGGAAAATCCTACCTGTGATGTCAAGCAGCATCTGCTTCCTTCCTTTTTTAGTTATTCATGCCATGGGGTAAAATCTGACATATAAAGAATAGACAACTGTACTGAAGTGACTTAACATTTTGAATTACAGTTTCCTTTATGGGAACATGCTATAAAATTTAATAGGAAAACAACATTTCTAGAATTGTTGACACAATTTGTAGAATGTGTAAGTTCTACAATGTGATTAAAAGGCTTCTAGATGAGATATTCTGTACAAAATTCTATGACATGTATCTTAGCTGAGCTACTCCCAAATCACATAGGGTTTTTTTTTTCCTTTCAGAATTGGGAAAACAGTGTAATGCAATTTTATTAGTTGGTTTGCTAATGGATAAAGCCTTTGTGAAGATAGCACAATTAGGAATATTAGAAGGTTTTCTACAAGTTTGGTGTAGACTGGACAAAATTTCCTGTTAAAGCAAGAGATTTTTTTTCTAAATTAAAAAAACTGGTATCCAGTAGCACTAATTTTTTACAATAACAGAGTTCCTTAATATGGATGAACAACATCTACTGAATATAATTGAAATTATCCTATTACTTTATATGGGTTTGAGCAACCTTCAAAAATTAATCTGATACTATCATTTCATATCAGAATAATTTATTAAGAATATTTCTGCTTGTTATGTGTCTATCGATCTTGCTTTATTTTCTTCTGTACTGTTCAGTAAAGGGTCTTTTTTCCCTGCTAAATGAATGTTGATAACATGTTTCAAAACACCCCCATTTTGACCAACATGCAAAATATCTTTTGATTAGTCTATCTTCTACTGATTCTTCTACTGATTGAGGGAAAAGAAGGACTTTTCCCTCTAAGCCTCATATTTTTGTTATTTTGTTATGATATCCTTTCCCTTTAACACTTAATACAGCAAATTAGATCAGCACTGCAACTACTCATGTACTTAATATTCAACCTAAGTGTTTTCTTAAATAAAGCTTTGGCTTTGTCTCCCAGCTTCCATTTGAATTAGTGGTGGGGCATTCTCAACTGATGGTCTAACCACGTTTCATTTTTTAAAAGAATTTCAGAATGTTTCCATTTTGAAGAGGAGGGACAGCATTTGGATGAAAAGATTTAGGATGTGTTCAAGGCCAGGTTGGATGGGGCTTTGAGCAACCTGGTCTAGTAGAAAGTGTCTCTGCCTATGATGAGGGGGTTGGAACTAGATGATCTTCAAGGTTCCTTCCAACCTAAATGAGTCTGTGGTTCTGCAATTTGTGTATATTACTTCAAAAATCTCCTAGAAAGTGGCAAATTTTCTATTATTCACTTACTCATGTATCATTTTTAAAAGCTAGATTTTATAATAAAATTCTGTCTCACCAGCACTGTTTGACAGAATTTGCTCTGTTAACAGAGATTCCCCTCTTAGTTAAATCACTGACTTCTGGATCATGAACTTCAAAGTATAGCTTTTCAGTGTCTATTGTAGGAGTAAATTGAAGTGCAAGAAACTCCATTTAAACCTAGGAAGAAATGTTTTTGCTGTGAGGGTGATCCAACACTGGAAGCAGCTGACTAGAAAGGCTATGGAGTCTACATCCATGGAGATACTTAAAACTGAATTCGGTATGGCCCTGGGCAGCCTTCTCTAGTTGAATTAGAACTCCAGAAACTCTTTCTTACCTCAGTTAGCCTATCACTCTATGATGATAATTATCAGCTTCCTGTTTAACAAATGGATGAACTGTGTGGATTACACTCAATATCTCAGTGACACTGTTTTTTGTTTGACTGTTCCAGTTTAGATGATATCTTAGTTGGTGCCCCTCTCTTTATGGAACGAGAATTTGAGAGCAAACCTAAAGAAGTTGGGCAAGTTTATCTGTACCTGCAAGAAAGTACCTTCCTCTTCAAAGATGCACAAATTTTGACAGGCACTGAAGTGTTTGGTAGGTTTGGCAGTGCAATCACACACCTTGGAGATCTCAATCAAGATGGATATAATGGTAATTTATATGTAATACAGTGATAAATATATCTGTATAACAGTCCAAGTAAACTAACTTGCTGAGTTATCTGAGATAGCTTGGGTGCCTTGAGTACCTGGTTAGCCTCTTCAGACACAGTCAGTTGCAGCTTGTTTTTCCCTGCATGTATTTTCTTAGTTCTTATTTCCAAGATGCAAACCAAACATCTCTGCATCTGAAACTGCCAGGAGTTTTTCCTGGAGGAGGTGTTTTGTACAGTAACCTTGAAGAGGGTTGTCCCACTATGGAAAAATTAATGGACTTAGCTTCTTTTTAACTTGAAGGCTGTTTTTCACAGTGCCATAACCACTAGACTCTAGGGCAGTGTCACTAGTGTGTGGCTCCTGTGCAAGGTATATGTCATGCCAGGAGCCATAGGATTATATTCAAGTTCAGAGTGCACAAAATCCTGTGGGCAGAAGCATTATCCTGGAATTCCACCATGGAGTTCAGACTAGCTGAACTCCACAGTGGAGACTTTTTTTACCTGTGAGCAATAATAGGTTCCCTCTGCTTCTCCAGGCAGGGAAGGCTGGTATCCCTGCTCTCCAGCGTTCTGGTAAGGCAGCAGGGAGATATTCCTACTGTTATCTCTCAGTGTACAGAGGAGGTTAAGAAGGATCTAGAGGCTTCATAACTGAAGATGCTATAGAGCTTTGGTGTACTTCTACCTTTAGAGAAAAGGTACAGATTCCAGGTGCTGAAGTCAAGTTTAGTAAAGCAGTCCAGCATCAGCTGCTAGATCAGACCCTAAAAGTGAAAGTTGTAGATACGTATCCTCCTCTAGTGTTCCCTATTAAGTAAATCACCTAGTGCAGCTGTTGAATCTCAATCTAGACACATCATTCCCTCCACATCCCATGTGTAGGAAGTAAGAAGAGCATTGTGAGTTGTGTTTCTTGGACATGGCACCTCATTTTTAAGGATCACAGTGCTTAACTGCATAATGCCCGAGGCTTCCTGTTCAATTCCTGACTCTGTACTATTTCCATTTCTCAGTAAGATGTTGGCTTGGTGTCAAAACATTATATTTCATTGCTTTCTTTTGCACACTAAAGCACTGGATGTTTGAGTGGAGTTTTATTTTGTTTTGTTTTTTTTTGTCTATGTCCAATACTTTATCCGGACAAAAGAAAATTTATCTAAGAGCTTTTCTCTATTAATTAGGTGATAGAGGAACTCAAAGATAATTTGTGTCTCTTTAAAAATATGGAATTAGAAGCAGACATTAAATTAGATCTTGATTTATTAAAGTTTATTGCATGCCCTGGAAATACAGTGGAGGAATCCAGTGTGGACTGCCTACTTAGTATAATGCAATAACTCCTTCTTAGGGTGATTTTGTAACCTTTTGTCATGAAAGTGACACAGAAAACTCACTACAAACATTTTTGTACATTTGCATTAAAACTAGAATCCATATGGAAGTACAGAACATTGAAGTTCTTGCATGTATGTAGACTTAGGGACTTAATTTTTGCTTTATTTTAATTGTGCCTTTCTTTTTATCCTTTTATTGCACTGCAGACATTGCTGTTGGTGCACCATTTGCAGGAGAAGATAGAAGAGGAAAAGTGCTCATTTACAATGGATACAGTAATGGGTTAAATACCAACCCTTCCCAGGTTCTCAATGGAGCCTGGGCCTCACAGTCCATGCCTTCAGGGTTTGGCTTCACTCTAAGAGGAGACTCAGATGTAGACAAGAATGATTACCCAGGTAAGGTTTTTCCATTAGTAAGGGGAATTCATACTTCCATTCTCTGGAAAATGCATCATACCTAAACTGCTGCTTTTGGATGGCAGAGGTCAGAATAAAGAATAGGCATTTTTGGATAGTTCTAGCTTGCTTTCCTGAGAGTTAAAATCAGACAAAACAAATACTCCCTTTCCTGTCAAAAGACATGATCAGAAAGTCAAGAAAGGGCTTAAATTGTTACATTAACATAAAACATGTGAAGTCTACGATAATAAGCTTAACCCTTTCCCCCCACTTCTAAAAATCGAATGCTTTCAGCTTATTGAACTTGCAAGGTCTCCTTCATCCTAGCATTCTTTCTTAATTAAAAACATGCTGTGTTTTAGAATAAGGAATTGACGTGGTTGTGTTGCTAAGTTGTTTTTTGCTGTCCTAACAGACACTGAGCTATATATAGATCCTTAATGGCTTTGACTGCATTTCAGAAAAGCAGACAGAATGCAAAGGCATTGCTTAAATGCAGATATTTCATTTGAGTCTTTCTACTCATTTTATATTTTCATTTTGCTATATGGACTCTTGCTTTTTAGGTTAGCCTTCATTCTTCCTTATTAGTTCACCTGGCATGCATTCAAATTCATCATATTCATAACATTAGTTGAGCTTCACCAGGGAGGTATTTAAGAGGCATGTTCCTAGCATCTAAGTAGTCTGAACGTGGGAGCTATTTTAAATGTGCTTGTATTTACTCTCTCTCTCCTCCAGAAGCAAATAGGTTCTGTTTCTTTTCATGACAGTTCAGAAGCCTTAGCAGGAGCGTGCAGTAAAACATCATATTTTGCTCCTGTGAAAGGTTCATCCACAGTAAAATGCCATCAGTCTTTACTTCCCTAACTTAACTATGAAATCACATTTTAGCCTGCGTTATTTCAAGGACAGTGCTGTTAAAATTCGTATTGTTTCAAAAGTGAAAATTATGATTTTCAAAGGGTCAAAAATGGGATCTCTTTTACTTCTTTTGTCATGGATTGAAAAACACTTGAGAGGTGTCATTCCAAAAGCAGAATAGAGTTTCTGGGTAGGAATGTTTACAATAGAAATTATGGGTTTACAAACAGAAAAGCTGGCTGCCAAGTGATGAAGTGAGGCTATCACAAGAGTGAAGTGAGAGGATCTTTAGCTTTTCAGAAAAGAAAAGGCTTTTAAACACTGCTCTTTTTGTTTGCATATTGTCGATGTTGCTATTAATAGTCTTTCACTGCCCATGACTAATGAGGTTCTTTTGGAAAACAGAGCTCTTTATTAAGGTTTCAGCATTTAAACCTTTCCAAAAGCACCCACAAGGCCCCCCAGCAAAACCAAAGAAAACAGGATATTGCATTCCTGACATTTCTAAGATTGAAAAGATAGAGATAGGGAAGGTCATCTTTGAGCAGCGTGGGGAAGAAAGAAGGATAGAAGTCTAAGTAATGTATTAGCATACTTTATATGGAGCATCTTTAAGCTAATTTGTGAAAAATTTGGGTAATGGGTCTCCATCTTTCTAAATGTGTTCTGAGGAACTGCTATAGTCAGTTCAGTTGTGAGATTCTTGGAGCTATTCTACTTGTTATTGTTGGCTCCACTATGCATCCTACTTGCAGAATTTCATGTTGTGATATCAGCTCACTACGTGTTCAATGCTTTTGGATGATTACATGAATTATTTATTTTACAAACACCAAACCCAAACTTGCATTTACTATAAGTAGCTTTTCCCTCCACCCTTGAGCTGAATATCTGGGTGATCAATCCAGAGCACTGTTAAGAATCTGTCAGTAAATAACAGAAAATAAAGACCTTGCTGTTCATCAACTGCCTCTTTAACTCACTAAGACTTGAGGCACCAAAACAGAGCCAAAAAAATAGCACAACCATGGCACAGTTTTAGTACAAAAATAGAATGGCTTCCTATGGAAAAAGAAAAAAAAAAAGGAAATAATACAAGGAAATGCAAGCCCACAACAAACACACTAGGCAACTAAGTAATCCTTCTCGTGTCAGAGCTTTTCTTCTTTGCCTCCTGACAGAAATGCTGAAGAAGAAATGCTCTTGTAGAAAGAGGAAACGAGGTACTGAAATTGGACAGAATAGGAAGGATGTTTTATTTTAGATGTCAGCTGAGAGGCAGAGTGTTTGCTGACTACAGAATGCCTCGGAAACTAGCCTTTAATTCATTGCTTGCCAAACTGCTGGTCAGGACTGCAGTTCAAAGAGTGTCATGAAAGATTAGAAGAAAATAATCTCAAAATTTTGTGTTTAAGCTTTTGAAAATGTGTATTATAAAATCCACTGTTTTATAAAAGAAAATGTCGTAAACCCAAATTATGCTGACTCATCACTCTCAGCAGTTCAGTTCCCATTGACTGGGAAATGAGAGCCAGCTGTGGTGTGGGGCTGAAGGTAGAAACATGTATTGCCACAGTCTAAGGTGAGATTTTCCAAGCAATTAACTCTAGCATGGCTAGAGTTCAAGTATTGTATGAAAATACATGAACTCAAAAAGGGATCACACTTGCAAGAAGTGTAGGACTGGCACCAGTTTGTGAGGACTAACATAACTATTGCTGTGTTTGTATGCCCTTGAGCCTAACACTGGTCTTGAGGCAGTGTCCCGGTTTTGGCTGGGATTGGGTTAATTTTTTTCTTGGTTTCTGTTGCAGTGCTGTGTTTTGGGTTTAGTGTGCCAACACATAGATGTTTCAGTTGTTGCTAAGTAGTGCCTGCTCTAAATCAAGGACTCTCATGCTCTGCCAGTGAGGAGGGGCACAAGAAGCTGGGAGGGAGCACAGACAGGACACCTGGCCCAAACTAGTGGAATGGGTATTCCATACCACAGCATGTCATGCTTGGTGCATAAACTGGGGGGAGTTGGCCAGTAGGGGCTGATCAGGCTCAGGGTCAGGCTGGGTTTCATGCAGCAGGTGATGAGCAATTGAATTGTGTTTCACTTGTCTTTCTTGGGTTTTATTCTTCTCTCTCGTTTTTCTTTTAGTATTAGTATTTATTAATATAATATTTTTCATCTCAATTATTAAGCTGTTATCAACCCATCAGTTTTACATTTTCCAGTTCTCCTTCTCATCCAACTGGGGTGGTGGGTGGAAGTGATCGGCAGTATGGTACATAATTCCCAGCTAGGGTTAAACCACGACAGGTAGGCATGAACCTGCAAGGAAATGAGAGGCTGAGAGATGCAAGTTACGTTTCTTCTATTTTTTTTTTTTTTTTTTCAGTGAATTAAAAGCATTTTGAGAGGTTTTAGAGTTTCATATCTTCTTTAAATCAGACTGCTGAGCTTTATCCTGGGTTCAACTGTATTGAGCCCAGAAACCAGTGCTCTTAGACGCTGAATAACAAGTTGGAGAATACAGTTCCTAAAAAGTGAAGGTGAATCACAGCCTTCTGGAGAAGAGCAGCCATTTTGTAAAGGAGGTGATATCTTTCTTCATCCAAATGCCAGTATAAGATCAGGAACAGAGAAGGAAATAGGGAGCAGACAAAGGCAGCCTAATACTCAGTACTAATCAAGTCCTCTTGCTTTCCTGTGGTGATTTCTCCTTCCTCATTTCCTGCAACTCCTGGCCGGCAAAGGGAGAGAGACCGCCTCTTGCTTCTTAGTCTAGTCTTTTTTAGGAAAAGCAGAGGAAGACTTTCTTCTCCCGCAGGACTTCAGCTGGATAATAAATATGGGAGAAAACTGATCATGGACAGATTTAATAGTGGAGTAGAAGAGCAGGCAGGGAAGAACATAATGCAGCCATACGGATATAGGTGAAAGATCTGTCTATCACTGTTGCATGTCTCCAGAGGTGGCCAACAGGAAATATCCAAAGAATGGTACAGCCCTGCTGGGTCAGTCTTGACAGGACTGCTGCCATTTCTTCATATATTTTTGTGAAAAGAGCAGTGTGTAAAGTGACTGCTGTCTGGCTAAAACATTACTTCTAAAATTTTATTATTGATCTGGATTTCAAACTTACATGTTTGTTTCTTCCCGAGAGAAAAAACAGAATCAATACTTGACAAACCAGTAGTCCCAGATACTTTTCATTGGCATCAGTTGTTATGTCTGTGCAAGAAAATAGAGTGAGCCAGTAACGTGGTCTGGCTTGAGGTTACAAGGCACAACACAGTTCACCATCATCAGATGAAACCTTCCTGCCTATTTGTTGTGGTTTAAGCCCGGCTGGCAACTCAGCCACACAGCTGCTCGCTCACTCCTCTCCCTTCCTCCCCTGCCCCGCTCCAGGAGGGATGGCGAGGAGAATTGAAAGAATGTAACTCCCACGGGCTGAGATAAGAGCAGTCCAGTAACTAAGGTATAACACAAACCACTGCTGCTACCACCAAGAATGATAATGATAAGGGAAATAACAAGGGGAGAGAATACAACCGCTCACCACCCACTGACCGATACCCAGCCAGACCTGAGCAGTGATCTAACCCTTCCAGGTAACTGCTCCCAGTTTATGCAGTGGGCATATTGTGCTGTGGTATGGAATACCTCTTTGGCCAGTTTGGGTCAGGTGTCCTGCCTCTGTTTCCTCCCAGCTTCCCCTCCTCCCTGGCAGAGCATGAGACTCAGAAAGTCCTTGGTCAGAGTAAACATTACTGAGCAGCAACTAAACATGTCAGTATTATCAGCGCTGTTCCCAGGCTGAAAGTCAAAAACAGAGCACTGCACCAGCTACTAAGAAGGAGAAAAATGACTGCTACTGCTGAGCCCAGGACACCATTGAAACAGGATGGCTGTATCCAAACTGCCTTTTGGGAAAGGTCCTTGGTCCAGAGCATACCTGGCTACTATCTGGAAGAGTATACAGTAAAACCTGACCGGAGACTGTGGTAAAATAATTAAAATCTGGGCTCAAGATCATGTCCTGACTTTATTTTAGTTTCACTTGTGTAGCCACTCACTACACAAAGCACAGGATACAGACAGCTGAATGACCAACTAGTCAACTTCATACCTAAAAATGAAACTCTCTAGTAGGATCAGCATGGAGACAGGGCTGCTTTTTCTTCTCATTAGCAGTCCTGTCAGTGTAATGACCATCTGCCTTCAGCTGCCCTGGCATAGATGCTATCACTGTAAGAGTAACGAACCTCTACTTTCAGCATTGTGAAGATGCTGGGATTTTTCTAACCTTTCAACATGGAAGAGTTAGATTTTGTTATTAAGCACAATCCTTGGTTTACATCTTCACATCGTTCCAGGAAAGGTCTTCTGTAAATCGTGTCATATTCACAGACACTCCAGATGTTATGTGCCCAGAATTGTTCCTTTATCTACACAGCCAGGGGTGATAACATGGTAGTCTCTGCTTTGCAGTCTCCAAGGCAGTGGGAAGCTTTCAACCCTGGGAAGCATCAGAGGCAGAAAACTCTACTGATCATCCTAACAGCTGTGTCATTTTAAAGATGCAGCTTCTCTCTCTCTGTGATGGTATTCATCCCCTAGCTCCAGCACCAAACAAATAGAACTGTTCCTCACCTAGCGGAAGAATTTCAATGCCCAGCAGTAGTAATGGTAGTGAATGGATGGATACTCCTTTCCCTGTAGTGATTTAGGAGTTAGGCAGAACCTGACCAAACTTTATAGTCAGTTAAGGCTAGTGAGAGGGAAGCAGTAAGAGAAAGCAGATTAAGCGTGACAGACAGACAGATTGGATGTACCAAGCCAGCTCCATTCTTTTTGATGTGACTATTCAGAGGAACAAACATGCAGCTTTCCCACTCTTCCAAGCGTGACACTGACAAACTTCATAACATACTACATAAGTATCTCTCCAGTGTACAATATGTACCCAGTATTTGAAGGAAAAGACCAAGTAATCCTTTAAAGATGCATCTACGGTAGTAAATGAAATATGCTGCCTTTGGTTCTAAACTGCCACTGAACAGTCCTTGTCCATACATTCAAACTCACTTTCTTCCCAAAACAGGATTGCTACGTGCTCTCTTTTGGAGGCAAATAATTGGCATGGGCCAATTGCCTTAGGGCCAATCTAATGATACCACGGCAGACAGTGCAGGTATGGTACACAGACACATTGCATTCTCTGACACTGATTTACTGATGCTGATGTAATTGTGACATCTTTTAGCAGACTGTCCATTTCACAGCTTTCTGACAGCTCATGTTCTAAGGTCATATTCAAAGGAGAGGATCTGATCTAACTAAATGCTGCTATAGTAAATACTGACTTAATGCCATTACTCTGGTTTGACACTTATATAGAAAAATAAAGCAGATTAAAGAAATAAAGCTGGAATGCAATGAATGGACTGAAAAAGTGTAAGAGATGGGCTGAGGAGCTTTTTTAATCAGTTTAAGTGCAAATACAGTTGTAGTTGGAAGGAATTATGTGCAAGATTCTGTACTGCACTTCTTGGTACTGAGATTAGGACATGGCAAAGCGTCGTGCTGTGTCTGAGACCATACTGACGAGGCCTATAGCGCAGTTCATATAGCCCTGGGATTCTCTGTAATAGCAGCTCTTCGAGGTTTGCATAAATTTATTCTGAAATCCCTGATGCAGTACAACCTTCCTGGCAGTCTTCTGTGCTGGAACATCTGAGCAATGTAATTACAACTTTCAACACAGCTTCCACTCTACTCCACAGTAAATCTGGGGGTTTTCGGGGCCCTTTGCTGCATCCTGAGCTGTATTTATGTCATCAAGGCCTGGAGCATGGAATGCAGCCTCAGCTTACATATATATTTTGAATTGTAGTTTATTTTGTTTATAATTTTGTCTTTTTCTCTTAGCATAGTTTAATTTTCATAGGAACAAGATATATCCATAGATCTGTTTAATGGGAAAGAAATTAGTTTCTTTTGGCTTCTGGGCATCTGTTCAAAGCTGGTCACCACTGAGTGTTTGGAGTCTGTGATTATCTACGTGATGGTGCCGCGCTTCCAGCTGGTTCATCTATCTGTGTAGGGCTCAGGCATTTGGAGGCTGTAAGGTTTCCACCCTCACATTTCAGCATATGTTCAGTCACTTGATGACTGATTATAGCTGAGGAAAGAGTTTATAATGAATAACTTAGTCAACTCATTAAGCTTGCTTGTTTGCTCGCTTGGTAACTTCCTTGCAGCATATCCTCCAGCACACTGTAGTTTCTTCAAATGTGTTTGTGAACCAAGAAGATTTAACCAGTTTATTTTAACACTGTGGGTGGATTCAGAGCAGTGCTCTGGATGAATTCATTATTCAAAGTCTGTTGATTAGTTGATTAGTTAATTAGTGAATTATGCACTATCATTTCTGTTCCCTGCCTGCTTAGATGCTTGTGCAAGTGTTCACTATTAACTTAGAGTCACCATGGAGGCAGTGCCACGGAAGGTTCATCTTCAACATGTCCTGCTTTTATCCAAACATATCTGCAGGGCTGTTCTTTTCATTATTCTTTTTAGTCAAGCATTTTTCAGCTTAGGGAAATGTATAAAGGCATCTTCATGCTCAGTTGTTATCTTAAGAATAGCATGTAGTTAATATAAACAAATTACTCTAGAAACATTTTAAAGAGGAAACATATGACAATCAGCCAAATTTTCCTCAGAACTTCAGTAATTCAGTCTAATCTTATTAAAATAAGAGTATTTAACATCTCCATCTGCGAGGTACCTTAACTCAAACAGCAAGAAGAAAATCCCCAAGTTTCTTTCTGAGAGTCAAGGGTTCTTCAGCATTCATGATTTTTTTTGAGAACAATAGGCATTGTGCCAACAATATCACAAATCATAATCTAGCGATAACTAAATTATGAAGTTGGTCCAGGAGATTTGTGGAATACAAACAAATTAAATCAATGAGAAGCTGCATCTGCTTTGGTCAGAGGGCTGCAGTCGTGGGAGCCAGAACAAGGAGTGGGTTCTGCCTGAGATGCAGAAAACATGAAGTATTTCTACCAGCTAATTAGGTTTTCACATGAATAATCACTCAAAAATGTACTGACAAGCTAAGATTTTCCTACAAATACGCTAGTTTTATGGCAAATTGTTATCTGTGCAATTTACACGCATGCTTTTCTAAAATTCTTTCAGATATTTAATGAAATCACAATATTGTACCAGTGGAATGTAAGGATGAAAGAATCAACCCCACTAAGTAGGGATTTACTGAAGTGATTGAACATTAACTGCCCTCTTTTGGATTTGTTTATAATATAATGAATAATATTCTATTATGAAAAGGATATATTCAGACAAAAGGGAGCATTGGAATGAATTAGCCTTAGGTGTTAACAGACCTGCTAACAGAATGGTTGAAAAACAGAGAAGGATCAAGGCTGTTGAGAATGGTATGAATGGAATCATAGAATCATAGAATAGTTGGGGTTGGAAAGGACCTTAAGATCATCTAATTCCAACCCCCCTGCCATTGGCAGGGACGCCCTCCACTAACCATATCACCCAAGACTGTCCAACCTGGCCTTGAACACCACCAGCAATGGAACATTCACAACTTCCCTGGGAAACCCATTCCAGTGCCTCACCACCCTTACAGTAAAGAATTTCTTCCTCATATCCAAT
>JAOEHX010019124.1:2500-33643 GCA_025448015.1 Bolborhynchus lineola
TGATCCATCTGTGGATTTTTCTGTTCCTAGGATGGCACTGGCAGCTAGGGGAGAAGCAGCTCCAAAATATCCATTGGTTGCAGCAGTAGCAGCAGCCAGGCTACCTAATGCAAATGTCCCCGCCGTACCACCAGCAGTGCTGCCACTGGCTGAGGCTTCACTCGCATAGGTGGCCAACAAATTGGCTGCTGCTGCTGCTGGGTTGGCACTGGCAGCTGCTGCAGCCAAAGCCCCTGTAGCTGCTGCCTGACTTAGGCCTAAACCTAATGTATTGAGATTATATCCATAACTGGCTAATGTATTAAGTGCAGAGGTGATGGCCACCAGGTCATTGCCTGTAAAGCCAGATAAAACTGCTGGAAAGGCTGCCACTCCAGCAAGGTTAGCATGTCCTAATAGCCCTGCAGCAGCTGCAGCAGTTGGTAACACTTCAGCAGTGTTTGCATAAGGAGATCCGGTTGGATTGGAATTGGCCACTGGACCTGTGACATTGGCATAACTGATATTGAGACAGCTGCCACTCTGTGGATCCTCTTGTATCTTCTGGATGATAAGTTCAACAGCTTTTCGGTTTTGTTCGGGTTCTCCACTCACAGTGACAACCCTCTCTTGCAAGTTGATCCCATCAGGTTTCTGGGAAAGCTGCACCCAAGCCCCTGACTGCTCCATTATAGCCTTCACTGTAGCACCTCCCTTCCCTATTATCAGACCTGCTGTGCTGTTGGGAACTATAATCTTTACCTGTAATTAAAAAAAATATATATAAATAATACTTCTGCTTTGTGCATAAACACTATAATATTTTTGCTACCCTATAAAAGGAAGGAAAAGAATGAAGCAAGTTAGTTACCACGGTTTTAAAAGGAAAG
The DNA here is from genome assembly GCA_025448015.1 of Bolborhynchus lineola. Taxonomy (NCBI): domain Eukaryota; kingdom Metazoa; phylum Chordata; class Aves; order Psittaciformes; family Psittacidae; genus Bolborhynchus; species Bolborhynchus lineola. Next base: position 3,370 of record JAOEHX010019124.1, read on the forward strand.
GTAAAAAAAAAAATATTAAAAAATATAGCTAATCACGCTTTTAATGCTCTGAATGTTTGAAATGTACAATACAAAGAATTAGAGATAAATTAACAGGAAAATAATATTTTTCATTATCCCACATACTGTACTGCTTTCAGCATAGCACATTTCAGACCAAAAGAGTAAGCAAATGCAGGTATTCTGCTTGTATGGAAAGACTGATTGTACCAAAGTGAGTGTTTTCATCCGATTCCTCTCTTTCCAGGCTAAGGTAGCAAACCAGCTCCTTAGAAAAAAAGGTGTCTGAAATTCTTTACCTTCCCTTCAAATGTCTACAGTAGCAACAATTAAAAACCCATTTGGCTAAAGCAAATAAAGCAAATATGGTATAGCATGGACAGGTATTAGTTGGTCTTGAACAGGACATGATCTTGATTATTTAACCTGTTGTGCACAATGGCATAAACAAATTCATTATGTGCTACAATGTATTATTTTTCAGCCTATGGAAATGAAGTTCACCTGAAGAGAGTAAATAAATGCTGAAGCTTTTGAAAGAATAAAACGTGGTATCTGTAAATCTTAAAAAGTTTATAAAAATGTCTTCAAAAAAAGCATATTTGCCTGTAAATTGTACCTCTCCTCAAAGTTTCAAATGGATACAACCGCATCAAGATCAACAGATCAACAAATGTATTCCCTATTGACTTTACTGCTGTGAGTGAAGAATGACACCCAAGACAGAAATACAGCATTTATACTTATTTTTTGTAGCTTTTGTTTTCTACATACATTTTACAAATAGGTCTCAAAGTTTTAACGTACCGTCTGTTTCATGATATCAAATTGGTTTGACGCTTTATCTGACAAAAATGCATTTTTAGTAGCCTACTGATATCTATTCATCCAGGTTTTGTGGACCATATGTGTAGGGATAACACTTTCAAATTTCTCAATCCTTTCAACAAAAATGCTATCTAAAATCGCAGCAACAAGTCAATACAAAATACAATTAAAATTTTATTCACAACATTCTCATTTTACTGCCTCATTAGAAAGTTAAGCTAATCACAAACAAAAAGGCATGCCCTATACATAAGCTTTTTCTAATCTTACCCAATTTAGGTATTTCCAGTGGTTATGAGATCATCAAAATAAAATCTTTGAAAATCCAGCATACTATAATGTTGAGAAACATTTGTATTTTCCACTAGTACAATATTTACAATAAGAACTGTAACATAACATATTGTATTTTCAATGGATTGTTTTACAGTATATGTAGAATTTTTAATTCCTTAAGAATTTCACATTCATTGACATGAGAACAAAAGATGTTCTATGGAATAAATAAAAAAAAGTATTAGGTGCTGACTTACTCTAAAGGTAACATACTTTAATGTTACCTTTATTCTAAAAGTAACATAAAAGTATGGTATCGAAAGAGCATACACCCCACCCATATAATCCTATAATAATCCTATCAAAACACAAACATCTCAATGTGTATATACTTACATACATTATTTGTGTATACACACACACACATTGAAATGTTTTTTATATATGTTTATAGACACACTCATTTTTAAGTCAGGACACCTCACACTCATTTTAAAATTCATTTCAAACTATTTGGTGATTTTTAGGTGGTGATTTTTAGTTTTCCAATCAGAAAAAGGAGAGCGCCACTCTTATATTTGATTTGAGTATTTGGTACATGAGATCTAGTTGCAAAATGTATTAACTCCTTGCTAAATATAAGGAATTTTCAGGTATCTGTTAAATACATCTATTTAAGGTTGCTTATTTGTTTTGTTTGGTTTGAGTCTTTTGTGGGTGCTAGCTTTTTGTTTTGCTCTTTAACTAACACTCCAAAAATGGGAAGTTGTATAGAATCGTAGAATAGTTAGTGCTGGAAAGGACCTTAAGATCACCTAGTTCCAACCCCCCTCCCACGGGCAGGGACACCTCCCACAAAACCATGTCACCCAAGACTCTGTCCAACCTGGCCTTGAACACTACCAGGGATGGAGCATTCACAGCTTCCTTGGGCAAACCATTCCAGTACATCACCACCCTAACAGTAAAGAATCTCTTCCTTATATCCAATCTAAACTTCCTCTGTTTAAGTTTTAACCCATTACCCCTTGTATAAAAGTCACTCAGAAAAACTCAAAAAAACTACCAATCTTTTACTGCATGGCACAGCTTTCATGATTATGGTTTTGTGCCACATATGATTGAAAACATTTACTGTACTCCACTGATCTAAAGACATACAACTAACATCTTCCTGAGGAGATTTTGGAAACTGTGGTTTGCCAGACGCTGCTTGTTTCAACGTGCACAGTTCTAACGAAGTTACACATAAGCGCTTATTTGAGTTTAAGAGAAGAACTTAAGCAGGTATGAAACTATACTCTCATAACCATACATGTGATTGCGGAAGTAACCACAATATTTAATTTCAGGGCAGCACTGTAGCATATTGGTACTGTAATATGGCTATAATTAATGGTGCAGTAAGATAAAAAAAATGGTTTAATTCAGCTGGAATATTAAGAAGGAAATGTTTTGTATACAAGAAGAAAGATTTTCTCAGTAAGAAACTACTACTTTTCCTACTTGACATCACAAAAGTTAATTTGGTTCACCACTAAGCAGCTCCAGTTCTTCAACAAAATTATCTAATCAGAGGAAAGATAAAGAATGAGCTCCTCTTTGATACTCATTCACTCACACCTTGTTCAGACACATCTTTGTAGTTAGCCATAGAAACAACATACAAATTCTGATACATTTTGGAAAATAAATGTTGGGTTTGATGGATTAATTGTCTGCTCCTGATAAAGTAAAATGTCCTTTTCTAAATATCTGTTTTCGAAACATCAGATTGTGTGTTTTAACTGACAACTCTTCAACTGTTCAGTATAGGAATACACCACTAACATCATTTCAAATACAACCCCTGCCATGGTTAATATTTCACCTATTAACAAACAGGACAACTTTTAAAAATATACATGTATTAAAAACCAGACAATATGCAAATCAACTTCATACTAGGATGTGACAGAAAACATATTCCAAATTCAGTTTTAACAGAACATAAGCACATCTGTACGCATTTTGCTTTAAACATAAGTAAAATCCTGCTTGTCCTGAAATGAATGGCAACATTTGCATTATTTTGAGATATTCAGTTGTAACATTTTTTTTTTTTTGTGACAACTGGTTGAAAATGTTATTTAAAAAAAGAGAAAACTACTTTAAAAAGCAAAATGTATGATTTTTTCTTCTTTTTTTTTCTTTTTTTTCTTTTTTTTTTTTTCCATTTAGGTCATATTAATCTTGCTCCCAATCTGTAATGCTCTACCTGTTTCCTGCATTCACTCAGCTTTCCCTGGTTTATATATTGGAATGTCAACTCTTTACAGCAAACACTGATTGTGGTGTTTACTAATACAGCTGCTAACGTATTAGGCAACAGTCCTGTAGGTGCCAGTACAACTGAAGTAATACTTTTTTGTTGTTTTGCGTTTTGTTGAATCCTAAAATCTGTAAGGTCACTAAGTTACAAGTTATAAAATGATACAACAAAATACTTAAGTCTCAACTCTGGTTATACAAACAGAAACTGAAATCAAAGACTATCTATCTGGTTTTGTTACCTGCACCACCACCATCTTAAGAACTTAATGTCTGTCAGGGAAATTGGACAGTGCTCTTACTTCCCTTTCACAGACAAGAAGTTCAGACAGTGATTTGGATATAGATGAGAGAAATCTAACTACTACCCAAAATAAGTGCTCTGAGCTATCCAGTAAAGGTATCTTTGAGACTACCCAGGAAGGTTAGGTTTCCAAGGTTTGTGTGTATGCTCCTGGTGATGCTGAAATTTGTGCTGCAAAAATGAGACTGAGTATCTAAAGCAATTATGAACATAAGCTTAAAATACATGTACAATTTAATTTTTTTCAAATGCTATAGGGAGAAAAAAACTGGAAGGAACTTGACTTTTATTTCACCCTAAATGGATTTTATAAAAATTAAGGATTGTGATTATGATACTTGCTTATTCACAAAGCAAATTAATTATTTCCATAGGCATTACTCTCATCCTATTTTCATTACCACTACCAAGTTCAAAATCAGGCTCAGCAAGTTTAGTACTTCTACCCTGAAAAGGAATCAAGCTGTAACAGAAGTAAAATAAACGAAGTAATTTCACTGCATGTTTTCACTTATACATTATTATGTCTTCAAAAGCCTTGACAAATGTGCAACAGTCCAAGAAACTGAAGTGCTTAAGAAGGACTCAAACTGGAAAGCAGTTTGTTGCCCTCATTTCCCAGCAAAGTCAGCAGAGATTTGGTAAAACTCTTCACTTGGGAGGAAGTTTACTGGTACATGTAGGATCTCAGCCATTACATTACAGAGGACACAATTCAAATCGCTTTAACTTAGCATTCGTGGCTCATATGCACCCTTGAATATTGCAAAGTCATAGACTCCTAAACTCAACTAATTCCTTAATCCTTTACCATTTAATGACAACCTACTTGCATAACCCCATGCCACACTTATTATCACCTAGAAGTCCTTTGATTTACCAAACTGCAAGTCCTGACTCAGTTCTGAGAGCTGAATACCATCTACTGTGGAATGCCAGATGTTCAGTGATTATGCTATGCCGCTTCTCATCTCCCCACCTTATGCTGCACTGAGATAATCTGCACTGAGCAGCTATAAGCATACAACACCACATGCAAAGTATCTTCATTGGAAGCAGAACAGTGACCAAACACTGACACTTCATTTCCTGTCTCCCCAGTCCTCATTTGCACTCCTCTCATGTAAACACCTTCAACTACCTATAGTAAGGTTCACAACCCTTTCACTTTGCTATTACCTTATTTCTTTGCCCTTCTCTCTGATGACATGTGCTCTGGTTATATTCTCACTTCTCAGTGTCTTAGGAAGTGGGAGGATGGCAATCACAAACTAACACTTTTTGTGCCACCCAGCTCATAACAAGTATTTACCTGGTGAACTTAGGGAGATGATGAAATGCATGCTGACTGGCTGGATAGCAAGAATTAGTACTCGATGTAGCTGTTATGCCAATTAGAGTAAGCACACATAAGATGCAAAAAACCACGGCTTTAAGTTTTAAACTCCACATGCCAGTGTGATATATGCCTGCACTAAATTACACCAGAAAAGAAAATGTCTGATTATACAAAACAGCATAATTGGAAAAAACAAACACAACAATTTGACAGTAGAAGCATTTCATTGTATCACCTTCTGCTTATTCCACCTCACAAAATTGTTTCTGAAAACTGCACAGACATTAATGAACATATATGCTTTTTAATCTGTTATTCAGCTTTACTTTTTCCTCGTATTTTCTCATGGTTAACTATAACTTATGCCATGAATCTTCTCCAATAATCCTTTTTTCCTTCTATTAAATGTTTCATCTACTTTTGTAATGCTATTTTATCTTAACAGAGAAACATTTTTACAAAAAAGGTTCCATCTAATGTAATTGTACCTGATCTAGCACAATTCTACCTTTTAGTTTCCCTAAAGCAAATCACTGTGTTTCCTTAAAACTGTATTTAAATTACTACCTCCCATTTTATCTCTTTTTCCATCTTCATTGCTCATCAATTACTCTAAACTCCTTAAAACTCTGTTTGGGATCTGGATTTTATACCTATGAAAATACTATGGTATTTTAGCTGCTTATTTGACTATAGGGTTGGAGTTGATGAGAAGGTATTTCAAAATCACAAGTTCCTATACAGAGCAGTCAATGAAGAGTAAGAGCATGTAGTATTTCCCTCTGTGGCAGGCTAAAAAACCTGCTATGATAAGCTTGTATTGTTTGTGAGCAGTCCTGTGCCATCCACCCTTGAACTGAAGTGCAAGTGTGACGAAAATCTGGGAGAAAGATCTGGATCAACAAAAGATGTGATAGAAATCTAGTGGAATCAAGCAGGAAGACAAGAAGTACATTACCAGCAAGATGATGCCTGCATACATTTAGAATTTACAGCTATGCTCCATTGTATCAAGCAACCCTTGGAAAGTCCCAGGCTAAACACCCAATGCAAACCACAAATTCAAGGCAGAACAAGATACCAAAAGGTCATGAGTTGTCCTATATATACAGCAGGCAGACATACCAGGCTGTTCTGGCCAGGTGTTTGTTCACATCAGACTTGGGCTTAGCCTCTGACAGTAGGCTTACACAGCAAATCCCTACTGACTGCACATACATACCCTCAAGAAATTCAGTGGAATTTCTCTGAGTAATCTGAATAGCTCTGGATTGGGTTCCATATGCATGTATGTGGAAATATGAACTTACTTTTCCAGAGGGGTCATGCACTGAATAAATTCCTGACTGCTGAGCCAAAGAGTATACATTTTCTTTTGAGAGAAAACACTTAGAAAGGATAGAGATGTCTTTCTAATGGACTGTTTGATATTTAGATTAAAAAAATACTTAAATATCCATAAAAGAGCAGTTCTTTGTAGATCATAATATAAATAAACCTACATCATAAATCAGTCTTCATCTTTCCTGATTATGTTTAAATTCTGCAAATGCCATTCCAATTCAATTTCTCTCTTTCTATAAAAAAGAATATCTAGTACTGAAATAGAAAATATTCTGTTGTTTGCAGAAAATATTCTGCAATTGGATCATAGTAAGAGATGAGCGGCTACTTTGTTCCTCAGCCTAATGCACTTTTGTAGTCAAGTCTATGGTCCTGAGATTTTCTTCTAATCAGAAGCAGCGCATATATTTGTAGAATTTCCTTCATATATTTTACCCATAATTACTGCAAGATGTTATTTTGCTATTTCTCTATGTTATTTCTGCCCTCATAACTACTGCTTCTTTCAGGTGAAAGTTAAATTAATCCCTTGAACAAATAATATTTCAAGTAAGATGTCCTTCTCAAGTTAAAATTGTTCTAGCTTATTATAAATACAATAAATAAACAATGCAGAAAGATATTATTAAATATTTATTTCTATCTGCCAGTATATTGCAGCAAGAGTCTGGTCTGATTCCACTACAAATGTTCATTTTGTTCCAATTCCTACACCTCCCCTCAGATGAAGTTGCATTTCTAAAGACCATTATTTCATTTTAGTCCTAATAACTATCATGCAACAGAAACCTAACTTCAGCTTAAATGCTTGGTAATAATTCACATCTAAAATTACAAGTGTTAGAACCTTGGAACTAAGCTGGAGAAAGATTGACTAGAGGAAAGAATGTGTAATGGCTGTTTTTTCTTTGCACAGATTGCTGCTTTGGCTTAAATCTAGACCATTTTTCAATTAGTATTTTATATTAAACCTTGACTCTTCAGGGGACTGACAAAAAGTACCTCCCACTTCTTCTAGTTACTATCTAATTATGTTGCTGCCTACTTAGAAGTATGAAAATTAAGATTTTTCTTTCATGCTTTTAACTAAAGATGTAATTTGGAATGCAAATTTCTCACAGTAAGGAATTACCAAATCATGTTTAAATAAGCAAACAAAAAAATTCTCTGGTCTCTGCTTTAGTTGCCATTCTATTACCAGTGAGTGTGTAGGCTCTAACTCATAAATAGAAAGGTTTCTTCTCTCAGAAGCAGTTTTTACTAAATGTGCGAACATGCAAATCGTGTCAAAATTATTAGCATTATTTTAGTTGAGATTATCTAGTTCTGAACAAAGTATTATTAAAGATTTATACATGCATGCACACACAAAAGTGTATGAGTAGTTTCATGAGTATCCATCCCTCTTGAAAACACCATTTAAAAGTGTGGGAATGGAAGCAAGCAAATTCTCCATGAATTCTCCAATACGTACTCCAATACGTACTTCTAATAACATAGAGAAAAAACTTAACTTTTCTAATTTTTTCTGTGCAGCATAAAACCAAAATCCCATATTTGATGCATTAATGTTTCATGAGTTTCAAATTACATTTGCAGAGAAGTGTAATGTATGTTGAGCAGCTTCATTTATACTTCTCACATTTTTATAATTAAAAAAAAAAAATGAGCTGGTTCCACACTGAGGTATGCAAGAGTAAAAATTCACAGATTTACACTCAATTGTAAAGCATAGTACACATAGAAAATTAGACATCTATATTGACTGCACTACTGTTCACATGGAACATCTTTTAAGAAAGCGAGAATATTAGCTGCTCTGGCCAGCAAAGTCTGAATGACACTTTCAGTGACAGTAGAATGTTAAGCCTACTCCCTAGCTAAATTCATAGTAGTTCCCCCCCATCAAAAATCACCCTGGTTTTTTTTCCTTACCTAATTTGTTGCATGGTGTTCCATGAACACATGCCAACATTCCACAGCATCAAGTATGGATTTCACAGAAGTGTGAACACTTACAGTATTACTGAATATAGTAATTTGGGATGCTTCTGACTGGAAGACATCATATAATGTAAATTTATTACTGGAATTGCAGAAAAGACTCCTCTATACAAAATAATCTACATAAAAATATAATAGATAATATACAAAATACTTTCTTGATGCTATTAAGAAAAAATCCCATTGTTTTGCATTGGACAGGATCTTACTTATAAACTCATAAAACCCACTCTGGATTACAAAGATCCTGCCAACACCAACTGGGGCAAAGTTAGTGTATCCATTTTTTATGCTTTGCCATTCACAAAAATTATTGTTACTTTGGCTCCTCATGGGTATCAGCTCACTGCCCAAAGAAGCATTATACTGGCTGCTTTCCTCAAATATCTTCAGACAAAAGAAGTACATAAACAACCTGGATACTTCATACAACCATAGAACAGTTTGGATTGGAAGGACCTTAAGATCATCTAGTTCCAACTCCCCGGCCATATGCAGGGACATCTTCCACTAGATCAGGCTGCTCAAAGCCCCATTCACCCTGGCCTTGAACACTGACAGGGATGGGGCATCCACAACTTCTTTGGGCAACCTGTTCCAGTGTTTCATCACCCTCACAGTAAAGTAATTCTCTCATATCTAATCTGAACTCGAACTTTTTCAGTTTAAAACCAGTACCCCTTTGTCCTATCACTAAATGCTCATGTACAAAGTCCCTCTCCAGATTTCTTGTAGGCCCCCTTTAGGTATTGGAGGGCTGCTACAAGGTCTCCCCAGAGACTCCTCTTCTCTAGACTGAACCAGCTCAACCATCTCCACCTGTCCTTATAAAATACGTGCTCCAGCCCTCTGATTATTTTAGTGGCCCTCCTCTGGACTCACTCCAGAAGTCCCACATCTCTCTTGTGTTGGGACCCCATAGCTGAATGCAGTACTACAGGTGGAGTCTCATGAGAGGAGAATAAAGGGGAAGAATCACAAGAATCACCTCCCTCGACCTGCTAGCCATTCTCCTTTTGATGCAGCATAGCATATGGTTAGCTTTCTATGCTGCAAGTCTACATTGCCAAGTCATGTTGAGCTTCTTGTCAACCAACACCCCCAGGTTCTTCTCCTCAGGGCTGCTATCAATCCAGTCCCTGCCCAGCCTTATTTGTGCTTGGGATTGCCCTGACCCAGGTGCAGAACTTCTAGCCTTCTCAAGAGAATCCTTAGAAGGCTCATCCATTATCTTCACAAGTACTCGCCAGAAGCAGATCAGCAATAAACTTCTTCTGAATGATATTTTTACTAGAAATCTTGTACTTGATGAAAGCAATCAGTGGGAGAAATCCTGTGGCTGAAACATGCAGCTCTGGTAAGATGGTAATAACAAATCTTGGATGCACTGACAGGAACTCATTTTCCATGAGTTCAAGGAGACTGAGGCTTCCAATTTTTTTATAATGGCTGTCCAAGAGAAGCCTATGAGTGTTGTTAAATAGACCTTTGACTAGAGTAGAAATTTTCAAGAATAATATGCAATGCTAACATTACAGAACCTCAAGGCTACTCAGTAGTGCCCAATTTTCAATATAAAGTGAAAAATGTATCTAAGATACACAATGATGTGCTTCTAAAACCAGTTCAGAAAATTACATGGTGTAGTTGTGTCCTTTAATTAAATTTAGAAAAAAATATAGCCAATAGAAATATGCAAAGAAAGAGACTTGCCACTACTGTGTCAATGACACTTTTCTTTGAAGCTGCACAGAACTTGAAAACATGGAAAGCTTAAAACATGAAATTAGAAATACATTGAAATATTCATTCGCTGACGCTGTTGGTCAGGATACAGCATTATTTTAAACTTCATCCAAATTAATTTAGGATTCAAATTTAAAATCAAAATCACATTTCAGCATTCCAGGTAAGAATGCCCAAAATCAACCTCTGAAAACTACATTTTAAGATGAATCTATTCTAACTAGTTTTCAGATTATCTGGGACACAGTTGATTTCTACAAGGTATGTAGCAGATTTATTTGGCAATTCAGAAAAAGAAAAAAAGTCTAAGTTCTCTATGCTATCTGCAAGAGGCCTCTCTTTTGAAAGCTGCTGAAATAAGGCTATTCAGCAGAACCATTTAAATTTTGTGGTATGGAAAAAAAGGATTTCTAAGGACTGTTAAAAGTCACATCCCCTCTTGCTCAAAACTTGAGATCTTTTTTGTGGGAGGTCAAGAGTTTGATGATTAGCAACAGGAACTTATGGTTACTCCTATCAAAAGGTTTGTGATTTCCAAAGAGGGTACTGCTATCTATTCTAGTAATTTGAAACATGAAAAGAAAAAAAAATAATTTGAAGCTTCAAGTAAGAAGCTGTTGGACTGAACAAAATGGTGGAGATAGAAAGAGGGAGGCAAAAGAAAGTGCAACTAACTTTTACCCAGAACCTGAAACACCTTGTTATTCTGAACTAAGAGATGAGGCAGACACCAAGAATATAATAGATGGTATAGAAACAACACAATAAAGATCAGAAGGGTATGTAAATTAATATCAAAACATCAAATTTGTATCGCAGAAGAAATATAGCAATATAAATCACACTTCAACATTTACTAGCACTTGTCATGTAGTAACACAGCTATTTTTTAGTAATTTTCTGTGACAGATATGGTGATAAATTCTGCTAAACACACTTTGTTTTTGACTGATGGATGACAGCAAAAATTTAGTTTTTAACTGCTTCAGTTCCTCACAGCTACTAAAATATTTTAGAACCATGCACCAGCAGTTTCTCCTGATCCTTGCTTAGACTTTGTACATATAGGGATAGAATATTATTCCTAAGATTTAGCAGTAGGTGTAAGTATTTATATAAGTATACGGCCATTCAGCCACTGTTTCTCTAATAGCAATTAAAAAATCCTACACATTCATGATTATTTTTTGGGGTGACTTAAGAGTTCCATCAATTCAACTTTTAACTGATCACAATTATTTCTTTGAGAGAAAAGATCCTTGGAGGAAATTACTAAAGAAGGCTTTTTTGATTGTAAGTGAATAAAAGCTGTGAAATGGAATCCTGTATACTGAGAAGATAGTCTCTGACAAAAAAATACAGCCCAAGATGGGATGGATGGAGGACAGTAGGAAACGGATCAGATACACAAGTGAATGTATTCCAGCTGCAAAACACCACACCACCAGTGCTGGAAAAGCATGTGGCAAAGGTAAACATTCAGCCAGTCAATGCTGTTAAAATACCGAACCCCAGGAGTTTTGTATCACTGGTCCACCTCAATCTCATCTAGCACTCATTTAAGAAACTCTTAGTGATGATTCATTGCCAGTTTCAAATGAATTAATGTCTCCTTAATAATCTTGTAAAGAAGAATTTCTGAATTGCTGATCAGGAATATAATTACTCTGTGTAAAAATTCCTCAAAGTTCATTATGTAAAATATTCTAACATGAAAAGGTAGAAGAGTGGAAGGTACCTTGTCAGGTCTAGGCACTAAGCTGTGAAGACAAAATATTTTCCTAGAAGCACAAATACAACTTTTTTTCATGAGTTCTGTATTACTTAGTAAATAGCACCTTTCCTTCAGATATAAACAAGTAATAAGATAGTAGAGCAAGTTTTTAAAATGAGTAAGATTTTAAACACTCACGAAAATCTAGCTAGGCACATAGTTCGGGAAAAAAAGAAAAACCCGAATAAGAAAAGCAAAGTCCTTTTTACAATTCCCATTGTCATAAGAGTTGATGCAAAGGCACAAACATAAATACATGAAGTAAATCCCAAACCACCTGAATATATCACTACTATATATATAAATATGCACACACACACACTTTTTTATATTTATCTACACACACACACACTTCTATACACACACACACACTTCTATACTATACAGATATACTTCTATATGTGACTTTATAATACTTGACTACTTTTAAGGAGAAACAGTCCTACTGCATTTAGTATCTTACCAATAATTCCAGCTCAGAGTACAGAAGCTATTTATTTAGTACTGCCTCTTTAAGTTGTGCGTTCACAATTCAGCTAATTTTGAAAAACCTTCTAAGAAAAATTAGGAAATACAAACATCATGTTTTGAATGGAGCCATCCCTTCTCCCTAAGCCCATCATGTCTTTGAATCACACAGCTGCAATCATGTAAGACATGAGTGTACTTATGCACATAACCAAATGAAAGCTCTCCATGTTACAAGACCATGGTATAAAACCCCTTTTCTGTTACGGAATTATTTCAAGAGATTCTCCAGACTTTATTTGAAACCAAATTTCTGCTCTTAATAGTATTAAGTAGTTTAAATAATATATCTTTTAACTGAGAAATATCTTTTGTCTTCTGCCTATATTTAGCTACACATATAGAGAGTAAGAATTTACAGAACAAGGCATTTTTAATAGTGTATCTTGATCTAACTTGGCCCCAGTTATGCACATGCTCTTTACTTGCAGATCACAAAATTGTAAGGTAAATCAAAGGATAAAGCTTATATCATCAACTAATATGCATAAAGTAAGCATGGTAGAATGATAAATTATTTACTACATTTATAACTGCAATGAATATGGCAAACTGCAACCAATACAGATGACAGAAGATGAATGTACTATTTCTAAATGAACACCTTTGAGTTTTTCATGGCCATAATTAAAATAGTAATAAACCCTAACATCCCCTTCAACATTATTTGTAATTAATATCCTGGTTTAATTATTCTGTTCTCCATTCTTAGCAGCAAAAGAAGGAGACACACATGAATTAAAATCCTTGTGGTAACCCCATTAATATTTCAGCTCAGTGAAAACAAGAGCAGATTTATTCATGTTCTGACCTACAGATTGTCCTGTGTAGCTTCACAGCGTTTTTCACTGTAGGAATGGTGAAAAACAAAATGAAATTTGGCTTATGAAAATGTTCATCTAGATAGACCAGATACATATCTAGATTAATGGTATCAAGGGCTATGGCTACTTTGCACCCCTGGCTTTGCAAAAGACAATCAGTAGCAGAGGCTTGATCCTTTGTATTGACTGCTGCTTAACTATTAAAAAATTTTGTATAGCAAAAACTACACAATGACATTTGAGGGGAAGATCTCTCATGGGTGTTATTTGAGAATTGTTTCCAAGTGAGAAAGGAAGGACAGTTAAAGATTAAACATTTCAATAACCACATCTGTCTAGGTCATAAAAAATAGTAATTACCAGAAATGTTTTTTAGAGAAAGGATGTAGTTTCACTAATGGCTGGATGTCTTCAAACTTTATAAGCACTACTACAGGACTCTATAGCTCTCTAATGCTAATAAGAATCTTCTTACAAGACAATTCCTCTCAAAGTCTGACATTACATCTCAGGCAAGAATCAGAATCCAGAAAAGGCAGTACCAAATTGCTGATCTCATGACATGTATCAGTAACCACAATTAACTATAAGTAACTACACTTAAGTGGCTAGCTCAGAACTTACCATTAACCCAATTTCTATGTGTATGTTTAATTTATATCTGTTTTTTGGTTTACCCTTCTGTGAAATTGTAGTTATACTTTTTTAATCGAGATAGCCACAATGGAATAGTAACTACTGCTGGAATACAGAACACTGGAGTAAGTGGAGGCAATGACATAGATTAGCAATTATTTCAGTAAACAAACAAATAACATGGGCTAGTTATGAAAGTCAACATAGCTTCTCAACAAAAGCAATAATTGCAAGAGATGAGTAAATGCACAATTGCATGTTTTCTTAAATGTGAAGATCCTGGATTTAACAGGATACCAAATTTAGCCCAGTGGGGAAAAGTACATATATTCATCATTAACCCACATATTTGCAAACTATACTGTCTCCAAACACCAGTACTCTGGTTATATTTTCCATACAATGAGAATCTGTGGAGCCAAATTTTATTAAAGTAAACTTTCTAAAATTAAGTAGCAACTTTTAACATTTAATTAAGCCTTACAAAAGTAGACACAGGCAATATTTGAATATAGATAACTTGCACATATTAGTAATTTTGGCTAGATAATCAGCTGATATAAACATACACATGGAAAAAAAAATTACTTTCTGGAAACTGAAGCTGTGTTGCACCAATGTTTTATATGGATGAATTTACACATATACATCACACTTTTTTATATCTATATTACATATTTGTAATTCTCTGTTTGCATTAACTTTGAAAAATACCTTTCCAAGAGTAAATTTAGAGTCAGCATTCACGTTAAGATTTAAATCTCTCCTTTTAAAGATACACTGAAGTAACTCTTGCCCTGATGTCAACTCCTGTGCACATTACATGTACACTTTTCAGCTTTCACAGATTACAATTTATTTTTATTTTGAGGTAAAAGATATTAGCAAATACAAAAATAAAAAGGAAAAAAAGAAATAAATTGATCTAAATGCGATAAAGATGAGGAAATCAGCAGATTTACTAATCAGTTTTCATTTTATCATACATTTGTCCCTTTTTATCATTTAACAAATGCTTACTGTGAACGTCTTTCCAGACAGAGCTCAATAAATGTACTATAAATCATAATCTCAGTTTACCTACATCATACACTATCTGAATTATTTTTATTAGCATTACTATGTGATATTATTGCTAACAAGTTTTATTTTACTCTTTCAACAGCAAAAATAAGTTATATTTCAAATAAAAATAGTATTTTCTTGATTTTGAAATGACAAGTTTATGCTCTTTCATTTTTACTGATTTTTCTTATCTCCAAAATAAGGGCCTTCTCTATTAGTGGTGTAAATAGGACAATCAGTGGTATGATAAACATTTTGTATTTCATGAGATATAGAATCACAGTATGGTTAGGGTTGGAAAGGACCTTAAAGGTTATATAATTCAAATGCCCTGCCATGGGCAGGGACACCTTCTACTAGACCAGTTTGCTCAAAGCAAAAATATTTTTATAATAAACCGTACAAGAAATATCTAAATTAATTCTTAAATTCAGATTTGTGATTCTTAAATTCAGATTTAACTTTCATCCCATCAAAGCTGTAATCTTCTTTTATTATCCTTATTCATGTGTTCCTGTTAATGTAAAGTAGGCATAACTTTATAATTTTCTTAGAAATTGCATGCAGTAAAGACAATGCTCAGTGTATGCATACTCATTGTGTACAGTCAATCAGTCTTCACTGTAAATGTTAAAGTGTAGCATTAAATACCTAATTACTTTTGACATAATTAAAGCAGGTATTTACATTAAAAACCTTAAGTTCTCAAATGCAGGTGAAATTTAACCTGTGAAATATCTTTAACAAATAGCTATGTTATTCTGTTTCTAAAACTGAATGTGATAATACTAGTTTTAGTGAATATTTACATATTTTACTAAAAAATTTTAAATATATTACAATCAATAAATATTCTGCAGAGATCTGCTTATCTTTTGACTTGATTGCTTTTTTCTTCATCACTTTAATTATACATAAGCACTGGTCTGCAGATGATCTGATGGAATTGTACTTTGCTTCACTTCTCTTTGTGAAAGAACACCATTAATCACAGTTTAATCTGTTTCATGAACAGTTTTATTCCATAAAGCAGTAACACTTTAAAAGATCTTACATGGAGACTGCATTTCAGTATCTCATGGGTAGGGGGCAGATGTCAATTTATTATCACAAGTCTTCCTATTACTATTAAGAGAATAAAGTGGATCAAAATATTCTTACTGCATTTTTGTTTTGGTTAAGTGAATAACAATAACCATAAAAAATGCTAAGAAGCATGGAGATCATTTATTAAGTTACTAGCAACATGAAAGAAGAATTTACACTGCAGTAGAATGGCCAAACTGTAGGCTTTCAGAAACCTTAAAGAAACAGAAATCTAAACCATACTTTCCTAACCCCATCCAAATCACAGGTGCCAAATTCAACTGAATGAATAATTTGTCATATACAATTTTATTATTGCTGAAAAAGAGTCCAGAAAGGTAACAGACCAGTGACTCAGCCCCTGCGCATTTCTAAGGATGCTTATTAGTCTATGGTCAGGATCCTCCCACTTATCAACTATTTGCAAACTATGTCTCTGAATAGCTGTAATTTATTTTCAGAAAAAAAGCCCAAAAAAACCAAACTCAAACCACCAAACCCAAAACGAAAGAGTGTGAAAATAACTACAGGCACAAAACTAGGGGAAAATACTGCTTCTGATTAAGATGCAGTTTACATACTGTTTCGACTGCAGAGTGCAGGTATTGACTATCTTAAGTCTGTGATGCTATGATATGGGCAATGATCTCAACACATAATGCACCTCTGGAAGAGAAAAAACCTCCCACCTCTCACTCCCTATAATGCAATAAGTCAACCAGCTTCTTTCTATCATTTGTATACAATCAACACTCCTTTTTCACTCAAATGAAGCAGACCCCCACTTTAATTGGTGGGTTTGTTTCACATCTGTGTATGAACAACCATGTGGATGAATTCTCAAAGCATGCAAAAGACAGACGGTGCATCTAGCATACAGCCTGCAGAACAGCGCAGCGCACTGCTCTACTACTTTTACAAACAGCTTGTGGAATTGATTAACGTTTCAGATGGCACAAAGAAAATATTAACTAACATATGCTCAAAGCAGGATCTTCTAGGCCTAGGCTAACCATGTCTCACCCAACTTACCTCTGACACGTGAGAAAAATATGGTATTGCATTTTCTTCCTTATAGTCTGTGCTGTACAGGATCTGTCCTGGTGTGACAGTAAGCTCTGTAGCCTCAGTGTTTCTTTCCACAGTCTCATACTCTTGACCACATAAATTCTCAACTCCCCAAGAGCTGTTAAATTAAATTCTAAAGAGTTGAAAACTTATGTTCCTTCATGTGACTGATACAGTACACAGCAGAAAAAAAGCAACAGTCATCCAGACAGGCATTCTGGAAATTGCTCTGACATTCTGTTTTCTGCTTGTTCAGACAAAGACTGCAGTAAGTGACTCTTTGTCTGAATACTTTTAGAACATGACTGGCTTTTTTTCCCAACAGTAGTTCTGAATGAAACAGTATGTCACCAAACCTAATTATTAAGAACTTGAAGTCAAAGATAATTTTGGTTAGACCACAGAATTACATGCTGCCAACTTTCACTCTAACTTACATTAGCCGTAACTTGAACATAGAAATATCTGGCACTTTATAACATGCTGCTTATTTTTATTTTGTATTGATAAAAGAAGTATGCTTTAAACTGTTGGAACAGAAAAAAATGAAAAAACTAAACACCCTCTTGCACACAGCATTTGAAGACCTTTATCATATTTTCACAAATAGAAAAACCTGTATTTGCCAACTTTTATGAGTTTAATGATCCATTTTCATAAGCAGATAGGACCTTTTCTTAGTACAAGGACATGGACAAATGCCAAAACCTACATATCATATCTACAACTATCCTTAAGTGAAAGAACATTAACTACAGTGCAAGATTTTTCTTTAAATAAGGCTTGAATAAGATACCCATGCACGTCTAAGGAAAAATTCATTCAGTCTAAAAAGCATTATCTTTTTACATGTTCACTCCAAAATACTTTAAGGTGAAAAAAACATTAGGAATCTTAAGAGTACAGGGAAATACAATGATAACAGTTCTCCCAAATCTCAGAATGTTCACAGAAGTGATACTGATTTAAAAATAAATTAATGAGATCAAAGCCTCATTAATAAATCATTCACTGAGGTCACACTAAAATGAAATTTATGCATTTTCTAAACCACTTAAGTATGTTTCCAAAATTCTACTCTTGTTCCCTCCCTTTGACAAGTTCTGAAACTAATGACTAACCTAGTGATTAAAGCCAGTGATAGGCTAAGTCTTCATAAAAGCACAACCTTACAATATCTTGTTAAAAGCTGTTCTCTTACAAGAAAGTAAATTTTCTCCTTGTTCTATTTTTTTTTTCCCCAAGCTTTACTTTTACATTTTATCTATGGGGGTAAACAACAAAAGATCTAATACCCAGGTAGAGTTCAAAACATGAGAAACTGATTGAAGACATTTATCCAATTTAATAGAATAGTCATCATGTCCATTACACTGAGAAAGTCTATCCTTTTTGAAGAGGGGATAAAACAGGAAGCTAACTGATTCTAACTCTTATTAAGCATAAAATCAAAACAAGATAGACTAATATGGAATCACATTTTTACTTACAGGGCTGTAAGTGGCAGATCATTCATGACATCCTGTGAATGATATGCCAGTAGCTTTCAGAAGCCACATATTTCCTCATCTCTCATGAATGCTTCTGTCATTTCCTTTATATTTAAGAAAGGAACAATAAACAGTGGTTGGAACTAGATGATCTTTAAGGTCCCTTCCAACCAAAACCATTCTAAACTTTTATGATAAAACTGTTGTGTGGTGGGAGACAGAAGAAAGAAAACAAATGAATCAGTTTAGGGGAATATGAAAATAATTACCTATATAGTTGTCCAAAGGGGAAAAATTGAGAAAGACAAGAAAAATAAAAAATAAAATAAAATTAAAAAAAAAAAAAAAAGAAAAAAAAAAACACCAGAAAAAGATTTGCATGTAAGATCTTTATGAACTGTTATTTAAGGATCTTCATGGCATCTAAAAATTTATGGCTTAAGGAGACAAGGAAAAGTACTAAGCTCAGATACTGCAAAATATTGAGGAAAAAGCAGCTGAAGAACAAGAGAAATATAATATAACTAAGGTATTAAACTGAGAACCAGAAAAAAAATGTCTACAGTTAGTCTATGGCACACAGGCTAATTCTGCTTAGTGTTTAGCCATGAAATGAAGCATTTCAGCTGAAAAGCAGTAGGAAAGGTTACCTCTGGAGCACTGAAACCTCTACTGGAGTCCTCTTACTTTGACAGAGGAATAATTCTCTCTAGGCCTTTCTTGATAGGCTGTCTCAAACATTATTACGTGTTGTCCACAGTGTACCACAGGTAACTTGTACTCAAAAAAGGAACTCCGCCTTTTCATTAGATTGAAACAAAAATTTCACTTTATAGAGATATGAATTTACAATCGATAACATTAGATACAAATTTTAAATGCATGTGTTTTCTCACACTAGAAAGACAAGGGTTTTTCTAACTAATGTAGGCACTTTTATTCAACCTTGTTACAATGCACAGTGATCAGTGGGGAGGAGTCAAAATTATTACTGGGTAAGCCCATGATAGCAATAGCAGACCCAGACAGAACTCTGAAAGTGAAGTTGAATAACTATTAAAACTGAAGAGGAAAGTCCCTGCAGAAATGTAACTAAAAAGATACGCTATATTGAGAAATTATGTGAAGATTTTTTCTGTAGGTGGCAAAAGTATATTAACAGTTTCGGGACCTTCCAGAAAATGTCAGCAAAATATGGAGCCTATTTCTTCAATTCTATTCCCCTAAAAATGACTATAAGGTTCTTTCAGTTACATAGTTCCTAATAACATTGCCACATCAAACCTAATTTCCTTCTCATGCATCTACATGTGGGTGAAGAAATGGTTTGATGTGATAATTAGAAGAGTGTATTTGTTTAACATATTAAAATGTTATATTTGTGGTCTTCATGTATTTATTATTTTAAAATCCACTGTACAAAATTCTTTCATGACAGGTCTGTATGGAACATTTTCGATTAGATGAAGTGTCTTTCAAAGAGCATATAACTTTTGTGCATGGAACTTGAATATCTTCTTCTGGGTGTAAATAAAATGGTTGTATTTATTAATGACCTACCTATCTGACAGGTTGAAATCGTAAAACTGTTATCTCACAAAGAACTACCATGGCAAATGTTCTGAACAAATCCAACTGAAATAATAAAAGTTTTTTAATTCTACAGAACCTTTTATCAGAATTCTAAATAACTTTATATTGACTTTGGTTTTAAACACATGGTAACTGAGACTTGGACAGATCAAGTGATAGACCCAGCATCAGTTAACCTGTGACAGACCTAAAAAGAAAACAGATTTGCTTAACACCACTGTAAGAAATTACGTTAAAATTAGGGAATTAAAACTAGATTAATATTGTGGTTAAAATATCAGAGGCATGGTATCATAACCTTCAGATCAAATTCTCAAAGGCAAATAGACATAGTATCTTGATGGCCATAGTATCTTGATCCTATCTAGGATCCTGGGATCATCATTAAAATTCACTATTTGTACTTTAAAATTGATCTATTGATAAAAACTTCATAATTTAATTATTATACATACTTAAAATTCCATGTCCTAATGGTAACAGAAGATTAAAATAAAGCTTTCTTTCCTATTTCTTCTTCCACCTCCCACAATGTATGTATTAAGAATAAGTGATATGAGTTCATCAACCCTTCAAAAGCTGTCATTATGCTTTACAGAGAGACTCTATTTTCAGATTCTACCTGTCAGGAATGAAAAGATTACACTTTTGCAAGTCATTTTACAGACAGGGATAGGGCTGACTACTCCTTAAAGTCAGAAAGAGGGAGACCAATCCTTACAACCATTACAGTTTAGAGATATTAATTGATCCCCCAGTCTCTAATTATATGTCTACTATTATATCCCATTGCAAACTACAGATTTTGCTTAAAATGAAGAGATAAGACAAAAGTACAAATCCCTAATACCAAGACTGTAACAGCTATGCACTTGCGCTGTACCTGTTGGGTACAGTCAGCACCAAGAAAAATGGCTCAGTCCCATCATGTAAAAAGTAGAAAAGTATTATTTATGACAAATATTACAGTGACCAGATGATGTAGATGCACTCCAAAAAACTGTAAACCTTGAGGACTGAACAGACAAATCCTACACTTATCTGCACTCTACAGAATTTATATTACGATATACTAAATGACAGAATAAGAGTTTCAAGTGCAGCAACAAAGCTGCAAAATAGAAGGCATAACTGTAAAAAATGCAAATGTCATGGGAAAAAATAGTGCTTTAAAAGAGTAAAAATAAAAGAAGGCTTATATCATAAGTTAATAACACAAAATTTGTGAAGATAAATCCTATTAAATTACTGATCTTAAGCCTATCTAAATTACAAAGGAAGGGGAAAGGCCTCCTACCTCCCACTCTCCTGACTCACTTGTAAGTGGGAATATGCATTTTGGCCTTTTATTCTCTTACAGCCAGTAGTAAAGGTCAGGAGTGGTATCGATCTCATGGAAAAAGGCAGGATTAGAGAAGGAAACATGCAAGGGTTCACAACTGCATGTACAGGTGCACACCAAACAGATAAAGGAGAATACACATCTTAGGTTTATATCACTCGTGTTTCTCCCTCTAAAATAACAGTAACATCAGTAAAGCAGGCAGATAAAAAGAAAAAAACAAACCCTGTATATAGAAGAAAATATGTAAACAGTTTAATTATAGAAATACTTGTTTACCTAATGTCACTTAACTGTTAAAATTAAGTATTAAAACTTGCACTTTACAAAGTGCTAAAGAGGAAAAGCAAACGTTTTATATGATGTTTATGGTGCTATTCATCACTTTGGAGATGAAATACCCACTTGAAGTTTACTGTAGAAATGTAAAATTGGCTTCTTCCTTATGGTAAACAGAAGTAAAGCTATATTCATCCAGCTCTAAGCGCATCAGCAGAACAGTTTCACCACTGTAGCTATATTTCTGTCAGCATTGTTATAAACAGAGCTGACGAAGTTCATGAGGGGCTAACAGAGGCTCTCAGTCTAAAAGTACAGAAAGATTGAGTTTTTTTCAGTGACAGGCATACAGAGGTGGGGGGGAGAGAGGGGGGAGGGGAGGAAAGTTATTTGAAACGCCCCTAGTTCTATTGCTTCTTTGGTTCTTTCTTCCTTAGGAAGCTTGCAGTGCATAAATTTTTAATGTGAATGAAAGTCCAAGATAGTGTACTGCAAAAATAAACAAGATATTTATGACAATAACATTGACAGATGTATATCTTCCTGGAACAAAGAACTGAAGAAAAAAACACTTCCAATGCACAGATTTCTGTTGTATCCATGGTAACTCAGTATAACATGACGTGACAGTTCTGAAAGGAACTGTTTTCTTCCACTAGATCAGACTTCTTAGAAACTATCCCCTTCTTGAGAATCATAAAATGGGCAGTTTCATGAATACTGGATTTTTCAAAAAACAATTCATCAAAAGGCAAAACCTGACATACAAAGCAGTTATGATCCCATGTGAAAGGAGGCGAAGTGCGTCATTAAAAGGAAGACATAATACAAGCCAGATTTCCTGCCCAGCTTCCTCTGACCTCTGCTGGCAGAGCTATTTTCCTCTTGCAGTAAAAAGTGTGCCTAGAAATTGCTCTGCCCACTATGCAAGCTCTGTCAGGTGAACACAACTGACATGATATGCTTATACAGTGGGAAGGATCACATCAGGTATGCTCATAAACATATATACTTGAACATTCTCTAATTGTAATGACTAATGAGGAGACCACCGACCCAGTTGCAAAATCTCACTCCAACAGCAACCCAGCATTAAGTATTGCTTAAATCTTGCTTAACTGCCTTGTTAATTTTTTAATATAAAAATCATCTTGTCACAATTGAAAAACTATAGAAAAAATGATTTTAAGTCTGATATGCTACTATATCCACACAACAGGGTGCGCTGTGAATTTATTACACCTTAATACTAAATTTCCTAACTTCCATCCACTTAAATAAGCTCTTTCCCATTATCCTAATATAACATCTAGCCAGAAAACCCATACCTGAATGGTTATTTTCTACTGAAAATGGTGATTACATAGTGACATATCAAACCAAATATTAGTTGTTCTCTAATACTCCCCCATTGGATACTTGAATACTGATAAGTTTGAGACTACTGTGTTGGAACCTATTTTCATGTGACAGCCGCAGTGCAGATACTTGTCGATACACTGGCACTGAATGCTAATCAGTACTACAGTCTGGGAACAATTGCCAGCTACGTCACTTCTCACTAGAATGAACAAAAAGGCATTAATTCTGTTACCATGTGCTTTGTGCTTCCTGTTGGAAAGGCCAGAAGCCGCTAGGAAATATTAGGAGGGATAAAATAAGTATGAACCAGTAAGAATTTCAAGGGTTAATGATCAAAACAGTTCCAAAAATCACTTAAGGAACTTATTACTCTTCTTCATATACAAAAAGTAATATTGTTCAAAAGAGATCTTGATTATTTGGATGAAAACTGAATTGAGGACAGGTTATGAATAAGATGCATTAAAAGATGTAATGCATGATAGAGGCAGGACACAAAACATACATTTCCCTTAGTTTGTATATTCAGCTGCATCACTTGCTAATATTCTCACAGAATGACTTTCTAATAAAATAAGTAGTTTTAGTATTAGTGTATATTCTTTGTTTTAGTATATTTAGTTTATTCTCACCAAACAACTTTCTACAAAAATAAGTATTTTTAGCTATTAAAAAGTCATTTGAAGTGCATATGCCACACTGTAATTTTGATAATTTAAAATCCATAGAACAGATGCAAAGTAGGTACTTCTCTGATGCTAACTGAACAGCATGATCAAATGGTATTTCCTGTAAATAAAAGCACTTTTTTCTTTTTTCCAAATAATGATCATCAGGATATACTCATAATTAAAAAACAAACCAAAACACCCACAAACAGTGGGAAAGACAACATATAAGGAAAATAGTAAAGACACTTTAAAAAAAGATCTGCGCACAAAACATTTATAAAACCTTCTAATTAAAATAAACAAAATACTAAGAGAGAGAGAATAAAGGCTTAGCAGAATGTTCATAAAATATCCTAGCTGTTGGCAAAGATTTTATCTTTGTCATTTAATGATGATGAAGCCAAATAACTGTTGCTGGAATGGAAGCAGGCTGAGGAAGAAGGCATTCAAATTGGGAGTCAGGGATATTGCAATTTATATTTTTCTTAGTAGCAGCTTTATGTGTACAGTTTCTAAATTTCATTACTTTCTGTAATAGATGTCCCTTTCAACAGATAGTCATGTGTTGATCAAAGATATATTACTCTAATATGCTTGCATTCTGTTGTATGTTAAATTGTTTCTTCACACAGCCAGCAAGCTCTAAGCAGTTCACAAAACATCAGAGGATCAGTAATTAATAATAATGTTAACTTCCAGGGGAAATCAACTTTTTGTAAAGAAAATTTCTCTGATATTTGATGTAATTTGTGCAAGATTGATAGAAGCATTGAGCTAACTTAAATAAACAGATTATGTGTTAAAAACTGTTAGTACATACTGAATAGTTACATTATTTGAACACAAAGAACATTAACGATATATTAAAAAATGAATTAGGTATTTATAAAACATGAATCAGTACTAACAAGCTTGGTATGAAGTAACTTCAACAAACTTCATAGGGAAGGCAAAAAGATACATATTATGATTATTCATGGATATAATGAACTGGATATATTTTTTTCCAGTTAAAAGAGAAATAAATGAGTGTAATTAAAATACTGCTAAAAGCATATATGCTTTTAGCTTACGAATTTAAAAATAAGACATGAATTAAACTTAGATGTATTTGGTATGGTTTTAAAGTTTTTTTACACTATTTCAAGAAAGCCCCTGTACTACTGTCCATAAGTATGTTTCAAAATTCTTAAAATAAATAAATAAGGAAGTCTGCCTGCCATTTCTAGTTTGATGACATCAAGGTAATTAAGCATGATTTTAGGGATAATTCCATTACAATTTCTAAATGATCCAGGAATTAAATACGTGTGTGCATATATACGTAAACATACATATACCAAGGGTTACTCTGTCTACAAACACACCAGCGTGTATCCTTGCTATTTATTAATCGAATCAAATAAACACCCCCCCCATTATTTTACAAGGTATTTTGCTTTTATGAGAGATTTGAAAAAGACAACAAAACAAATCAAAAGAAGAAAAATGTATCTATTCAATTTACCAATTTCTAACAAGAGTTAGATACCTATGGTTATGGGTGTATATATGTGAATGAACGAATAAATCCTTAACCCACCATATCCTTTTCTCCAGTCTGCAAGCTGTCACCCGTGAAAAGTATGGTGTAGATGGTAGGATGATACTGTACCTGATTGGCTCTGGAGGTGGTCATGGGATCAGATGGAGAGGACTTGGTGGTAGTTGGGGAAGATGGCAATGTCTGGGAACAAAGCAGTTCAGGAGCAAATCAACCTTTACAAGCCTTAGACTGAACAGTTAAAAAAATAAATAAACCAACCAAAGTAACATAACTAGAAAATTAAAACAAATAAAAATGTCTAAGACAAAATCTTTCTCCTACTCATTGGAACTTAATGGAATTTAAAGTCAACTGGATAAATAATGCATGTAAATATGCATGCTTATGCATGTAAAAACAAATTCATGACTTGAAATCAAGATGGTGTACTCACATAAATACTCAAAAATATGCTGACCACATGAGGAATTCTTTCCTCTCTCTTCCTCTTGGGGAAAATGAAGACTATAGTAAACTAAAATTCCAGCAAGTTCAATGAGTGCACTAGAAACAGTTATCAGTCTACAAGAGGGCCAATGTCTGAAAGAAGTTAGAAACATTTACTATGGCACCTTATAACGCACCATTGTATAGCAGAGACTATAGCCAGCAAACTGTGTTCCATATCTTACAAGAATTACACTGAAGGCACAGAGTTTTTAGCAGTATACTAACTGCTAAAATATTTTTAACCAAGAAAGAGGTGAAAAAATGTAAACATCAATCTCATGATGGATGAACATGCAACTAACACCTTCACAATAAATTACTATAATATGTTCATTATTAGTGTTAAAACTGTTCATTTAGTTGAGCAAAGGTTAATAATTTATCATCAGGGTTGTGTTCAAAATAAACACAAAAAAGAATTAAGAGTCGTATTTATTGATCAACTTTTCTAAATAATATACATACGCTTAACATTAATTCTTGAACATATCAAAAAGCACTGCTTTGTTTAAAAACTTTATGTACACATTTCTCTTAAAGTATTAGATCTCAACAGAATAACTTTATAAATGTAGTAAAAATGTAAAACTCCAATTATCAAAACATAACATACAATACTTATTCAAAGCATGTTTTTTGACATAAATAAAATTTTATAAATTATTATAAAATATCCAAAATTACACTACTTTAAGAAATAAAATGTTAAAATGCTATACAATGTGATTTATCATATGGTCATATAATTACTAACCAACACTATTCAGAAATAAATGAAGCAAAATTTCACACTTTCAGCAATTCTGTTACTTACAATCATTGATAGTCCCTCATAAAATAGGTATACATACTTTTGCACTAAAACTCTTTAATGCATATGAGAATGCTGGGACACTGTGAATGCACAAAGTTGTGTATTAGCAAAATACGGGCTTGTACATATGCACACACAAATACTTTAGCTGTATGTTAAGCAATGTGAAGATCCATTTTTTTTCATAGTTTGTAAATAAACAAGCAGCCAAAACAGGAAAAAATATCTAAAGAAACGGATCCTTACTTTGTGTTTCCAACCTGTAACTCACGTTATAAAACAATTTAAAAAACCCCCAGAATATATATAGCTTAGGCATCAACTGAGACTCTTTGAAGAGGCTTAAATAAAAAATACTACTATTTACAGGGTATTACAAAAAATACGTAGCTTGGCAAAATTTTATTGGTCAGTGGATGCTATTCATTGTGAAAAATCAAGACAATTGTAAAAGACTCTTCTATGTCTTCCTGTGAAGAACATGGGTTCTTTTGGAATGGTCTAGAATTAGTTAGAAAAAGCTGTCAGATTCCATTATAGTACTATTCAATTATAGAATTATACTTCTGATTTCAATGGGATGATGCATTACCTCTCTTACCAAAGTCTGAAATTGTAATGAACTGATTTTTACCATTTAAGCTTAAACTAACAGGTAGAAGGAGGGAATCTGCAACCAAACAGAATGGAGAACGGCAACTTATTCTGATAGGTTTTCCTTATTATGGCTACATATTAAACTTTCCTCCTGAACAAAAACACCTAACCAAACAAAAAAATATTGTTCTCCAGCAAATCTCTGAAAATATGTTTTGACTAAAATATTTCAGACACTTGATAGTTTGTGTGATCAATACCACTGCTAACTAGAGCATACTGCGTTCTGTATTGTTTTGGTATGCTTGTTTTGGCATGCTAAGCTAATTAATAAGAGGAAAAATGGTTTGTTCTTCACAGGTTTTACTGAATCTAACTAGTGGATTCATAAGAAAATACATAGAACTCTTCAACACTGAATAATGATTTAATCACTGATACCACAAGTAATTCAAGAAACTAGTAGCATCACTATTTTCAATTCATACCAATCTTCCTACAGTAATGTATGGCTGCAATGAGAAAGGAGTGACGATAATAATTTCAGCTGTTGAACTGTAACAGCTATTAAGTAGAAGCATTTTACTATTCCATTTTTGCAAAAGCTCGTTTAAAATACAGTGGAAAAAGATAAAAACATTTAAAAGCAAATCAACCGTATAAACAAAGAAGAATCAAGTACGGGCATACACATTTTTTTTCCAAACATATATACCATTGCAAAAATACTAAAAATAGCAATAAGGTCTTTTGGTTTGTGCTTTTCGTGTTTTTTTCATTTGTATATCATGTTGTTTCTTTTGAGGTTCCATCTCTCTTATTTGTTTACTTTCATATCTGCTTTCAGTTTTTAATATATATCTATACATATATATAAAAGAATAAATATATAAAACCAATTTGTAAAAACTGATCTTTTTTCATGCTTCTGCATAGTTACAGACACACACCTATTTATTTCTTTAATATTCAAGTAACAGAAAGTAATTTCTCAAAAATAAAACAAAGAAACACAGCAATGTAACATTTGTATTTTGTACTGGATGTCCACTGCCTGATACGTAATTTACTGATATACTCTCAATTACACTGCAAGAACTTTTAGGCAAAATTACTTCTTAAAGTTGGACAGAGCTCAATAATTCTGATTTATTAAGCTACAAAGAATAATTTTGTTTTTAAATTTGGCAAGTGTTTTGCATTAAGCAAGCACTTGAATTTAGTAGTTATTAGGCTTCTGGGGAATGAGATGTATAAAGTGATTAGAAATCGTAAGATGAATTTACAATACAGACTTTGAGACTGAAACATGCATACTATAATTGAAGCCTTCCTGAAATTGCCAGTTGACTGATGACAAGGTTACAGAAAAAAAATCTGTCAAAATTTCTCCTACAAACCACTTCTAAGACTCACAGGGGAGAGGGGATAAGCTATATTTTGAATAGTGTATTTCAAGCAATTATTAACTTGGTGTCCTCTATTATATTATTTCCTTTCCCATGATTTTCCTATTAGGACAGTGAATGGGAGATTATATTTACAGGTAAGAGAGCACTGCTTGTCTTAACTTGAAGCTTCTAAAACAGATGTTTGAGGAAATAGACTTTAAGTAACAAAAAAGGAGATTAATTTTAGAAATAAAAATCTGTTTGAGCTACATTTAAGTTCTAGTATTTTCTGAAAGTCCAAGAAAGTATTTCTTCCTTGTGTTCCCCACAAGAATTGACTGTACTGTTAGAGACTGCTCCCAGGCTGTGCAACATACAAAAGGGTGCAGAAACACGGTCAAAGCATCACACTTCCATGCTTTGTCTTTTTGAGTAACAAAAATTATTTTTGAGTGAAGATACAGCTCTATGACAGCAGTATAGAATACATACACTCCATCTGGACAGTGTTCCAAAAAGGTCTCTGACCTCTACTTTAATGACTTCTTGAATTGCTTAATGCAGATCTATGTATAAATGACAAATGTCACTCCCTCATATTGAGGTACTAAAATATTTCAATAATTACATCTTGGATAATAAATGTTGTACTGAGAGAGTTAACATTTCTTAATACCTGTTAGTCCATTTATATATAGAAAAGTAGAAAGAAAAGGCATAAAATGAAATACCATTTGAAAACAGGAGCAGCGACATGAAAGCATATAAAGGACACCATTTAAATGTGAAGATGGAACTGCCTTTATAGCTTACCAATTTCTAGTTTCTCACTACAGGGCTGCCAAACAAAGGAAATTTTTGTAATGACAATACCCACATTAAATTACTACTAACACTAAGCTAATACTGATTTTCAGTCTTGCATGTATTAATATTGGTGCTTTAAGTCACTGAAATCAATGTGATGACAAAACTAATTTGCTTACGCCGAGATTTTAATGCACTTTAAGAAAAGGTGGTATCTTCTTTGAATTGTGTTAAATAGCTGAATACCTTCTGCAGGTAAAATGACAGACAGAGAGCACTGCAAGGCCCCACTGTGCTGAACAAATTATAAAAGACTGATTTACTGGACTTCCAACAGTATCGGAGATGAGCCTTTCTAAAGAGACCACTTGCTTTGCTAAACATACTAAATCTTCTTTTCATCTGCTGTAAACTTCTTTAATCAGCAAATGATCCTAATCTCCAGGATGACTGCATTAAATACATAACAGATTTAAAAAAAAAATTTGGAAAAATATATAATCAAGGATTAATAATTTATTCACAACCCAGATTGTAAAAATGCTACTTTGATTACTTCAGTGATCAAATTTTACTTGCTATCTTTTCATTTCTATAAAGAACAAATAAAATGCATTCTGGTATTTCATTCTCTTTGCATTTAGTTTCGCTTTTGCATAAAATAACATAGCATATGGCAATACAAAAAGACTAAGAAAGCTAGCATAAATAGGTGGAATGCTTACTTATAGGTGTTTATAGAGGCAATTTATCTGCATTCA
>JAOEHX010019126.1:0-20138 GCA_025448015.1 Bolborhynchus lineola
CTGGGGCCTGGTTTGAGGGGGGGAGGCCGCTGGGGTGGGAAGCGTCCATGGAAGCAGCGCTTGGTGGGATATTGTGGTATCAGCACTGTATGCCCCGGGTATGCGGTACAGTCACATGCTGTTGTGTGTGTTGTGCCTGGGTTAGAAGTGGCATGGCTGTGGCTGCATATGTTGTGAAAGTGTCTGGAGCTACCCAGAGGGTATAAAATTATTTACTGAGGGTATGCATCTTCCTTTGTTGTAACAAACCAGTAATTCCCTGCACATAAGGAGGTTTCCCCCAGAAATTATGCTTCTACAGAATTGTTGTCCAAGATTTTCTGCTTTGTCCTTTCAATACTTGGTGCCAGCTACTCTAGGAAGTAGATAGCTGCATTTGATGGGGATAACAACTATGTGACATACCTGTCTGGCATCCTTATTTGCAAAAGCAGGGATCATGTGGAATTTACTTTAAAGGTACTCTACACTTGTGTCTGTCAAATAAACAGTTCACAAGTGCAAGCCTGGGTTTGTATTTGCCTTTAATAGCAAACAAATGTTTTTGAAAGCATGTATGCAATCGTATCTGTTCCAGATTTGTCCATGCTTTCGGATCATGGATTCACTGCGGTGGCAAAACATGAAAATACAGAGGGGTTGTCCTGCTTCACATTAGGCTGAAAATAGTTTGAATTGATAACAACAGAGACTTTTCACTTAGACCTTTGTTAATTGTGTTTGTAGGTATACAGTATAGCTAGGTACAAGAGAAGACTTGAGGAAAAAAGGTCTGGATGGATTTTCTATTCAGTAATCATTTGATTCTCTATGCTTTTATCTGAGTATGGATTCTGAGTGCTGAACTAAAGCAAACTTTGCCAAACTGCACTACAGTGTTATGCTGTGTGTGCAGCAGTGAGTGTGTATCAGCAGTTTCTTTAGAAAACACTGTTTTTTACTGTGTTAAAGTTAACAGCTGACTTTAACCTTGCATGAGGCTTTAGACAAAGATACAGTATTTACTGATTTCCTCTGAGCAAAGCTTGTTCAGAGGCAATGTAATTCAGCAGTTCTTTATTCTTGATTGCTGGTAGGCTTTGGAACTTTTAGTCAGTATCTCTTGCAATTTGTCCTTTGTGTTTCATGTGTCTGTGCTAGAGGGCTAACATTCCGTTTGTATTTTATTAATTATATTCTCTTGCTTTTAGTTTTAGCAGACGCCACAGATGTACCCTTTTTCAGCAACCTTTGCCTGTCTTCTAGAGTTGCATTTCTTCGTGTGATTAATGTCACTGATGTCAGTGGAGGAACTCAAGAGAACAGATCTTGCTTGGTGTGGTTACAGTTGCAGCAATAGGTCCTGAATTCAGAATGTCTTCAAAGCAAATGCAGTTGGTAGTGGCTTGGCTTCTAATGGCTTCTGTGTGCAAGTGCTGTAAGGAGCATTTGGCAGCTCTCATTGATACTTATTTATTTGTTTCTCCCCATGAAGTAGAAGAAATAGGCCAAGGAAAATCATGCTGTGACTGCAAATTAAACTGTTTTGAAGATCAGCTACATTACTAAGCAGTCTGTCACCAAGTCATGAAGATTATGAATGGTGGTACCATTCTTTTAGTCTCTAAACTGATGGTGTATATAGGCCATAGCTTTCTAGACATTTGCTGCATAATCTATGAATAAAATACTACTTACCTTTTATATGTGCATGCAGTTTGAACTCCTTCAGTTGTAAAGTCTTTCTGGTTTTATAATTACAGTGTTAGAACCTAAGTCACTGCCATGGCATTGGTTTATGAAGTGAAATTTCTATAATGGTATAATTACTGTGAAGTCTGGTGGTATGGATCTATCTGTAACCTGTAAATGCAGTAACCAGTTGCTCAAAGTTTTTTATTTAACATTGGCAGCCTTGGTTGGTTTTGTGAAAAGCTTTTGTTTACCTGGTATTGATGTTCGTGGAGATTAATGCTTTCCTTTAATATTTGGCAGGCCAGAAGAATGTTTGAGGGAGAAATGGCAAGTTTGGAAGCCATCCTGAAAACACAGACAATAAAAGTGCCTAAACCCATCAAAGTTATAGACCTGTCTGGGGGCAGTACCCTGTTTGTGATGGAACATTTGGAAATGAGAGGCTTAAGCAGGTAAAACAGTATTATCTTTGCATTCTTTAACCAGAGATTTTAAGTATTATGGCAATCAAGTCACTTGTTTTCAAAAGGAGAAACTTATTTTCATTTTTTTTAAAGCAAGTCAAGCTTCTTTCTGAGAAGCTGTTCAGCAAACTCTCTAACATACTTCATAATGCCTTACTGAGCAAATTGGTCATGCATCAAGAAATGAGTCTGGGTTTTGTCCAGTTTTGGTTTTGTTTGGGGTTTTTTGTTTGTTTCTTTTTTTTGGTAATTGGTGATTTTTAAAGTAAGGCTGCTTTTTACAGTACAGAAAATTACCTATCTGATCACCTCTTTCGTGTACTTGTGCTTGATGTAAGACCCAGTGTTTAATAGTGATTGTCATGAGTATGCAGAGGCACTTCCCCAAATGAATGAATCGTGATTTCTTTATTTTTATAATTCTCACCTCGATTTTGATAGTTTCAAATTTCAGGCCCTTCTCTGTGGCAAAACCTTGAGTAAATCAAATTATGATGTATACTTGTGTCTGATTCCATTAGGTAGGTGGGTACAACCAATTTCTCATCCCAGTCTCAGAACTTTTGCAGCCAGCTTAAAGTCTTATCCTTCAACCTGCTCGTGTGCAGAATTTCTAATTCATGAGAAGCCCTTAGTGAGCTTCAAGAGAAAGAGCAGAAATAGTATTGGGTTTGGGCTGACAGAGATGAAATGTGTGCGAATGAGCCTTTGGCAGGCAGATTTCAGGGGACAGCTGCAATCTGAGTTAACAGGACCAAATGAAGGAGTAACTTTGCCTTGAATGACAGTGCCTTGAGAACAGTGAAAGATGCGAGAGGTCAAAGACAGGAAAAGGAACATACTTTTGTTAACATGGGAGGTGACTCGCTGAAGGACTTATAATTACTGCAAGACTTCTGAACTGCAGAGGATAAGCTTTTATTAAAAATAGATAAATAAATAAGGCCTGACTAACTCTTCCATCTTTTAGGCTTTTTAGAGAGGAGAAGCAGGAGACAGAGAGATAAAGAAGATAAGTTTTGTTTGGCTCTATTTCCCCAAGACAGTTCACCAAAAAAAACAGTCCACCCCACCCCAAAGCTTACCAGGTTGTGCATGCTCTTCTCACAGATCTTTCTTACTGAAAGTTCATATGCAAGTGAAATCGCGCAGAAATTAGAACTGAGTTTCTTATTATTAAATGTATGTTTGCTGCTCACTTCCACTTTTAACAGTATTGTCAGACCATATGCGTACTTTTTGTTCTATGATAATCTTTGTAAGAAGAGGTGTTTATAACCAGAATATTTTGAAAACATACTTTGTTAGAGGTGCAGAATTCTTTTTACTTGCTTTTTCAATCTTTTCAACAAACTCCTGGATTTGGATGAACTGGATTCATTCCTGTGTCAGTGTTGCTAAGAATATTTTTGTTTTTAGACATTCAGCAAAGCTTGGAACACAACTGGCTGATCTCCACCTTCATAACCAGCAACTTGGAGAGAAGCTGAAGAGAGAAGAGAGCACAGTTGGTACAGTACACAGCTGTTTGCAAATTTAACCTAGTTCATAAGAATCTGCAAAATACTTAAAATAGCTTTTGTTATTTCAGGTTAAGTTTGTCTTCTTCCACTAAAGATATTATAAAATTAGATTTGGATGAGACACCCAGGCAGGAGTCTTCAGTTTGATTTTTTTTTTTCTGCTCTCTTTGGATCTGTAAGCAAATAATTTATTCAGTTTGGGATCCTTATGGTCCCAAACCACATTTTCTGCAAGGATACAATGGTATCTCAAAATATGATTATAGAGATTGTATTTAAGCTGCTTTTACATCAAGATTTACACTTGAAAACCAACAGCAACAACTATTGTAATAAAAAAAGTGTTCAGGGGCAATTGTTTGATTCTCAGTAGAAGCCGCATTGTACCCTTGCGTAGCTTTTAAGGTCCATTTGCATTGGAAATACTCAGAACCTTGTCATTAGTATTGGATTTTTGTCTTTGGTTTGAAAGGTAAAGGTCAAGGGCAAATGGAAGTCCAGTTTGTGGATCAATTTGGCTTTCATACAGTTACCTGCTGTGGCTATCTTCCACAGGTAGGTTGTACTTCATCAGACTGATAGAATTTTAAGTTTTTATTTTCCTTTCAGTGACACAAAGGAACCAAATTATCATAATGGAAATAAATTTATTTCTGTGGAGTCATAAAAATCAAAACTCATTGTTTAGCCTTCAGCCTGCTAGGGAAAGTCATGCTTTGGATAGCACTTCCGGCTGAATAGGGCATTCATAGCCTTTCCATTTCTTGGGTTATATCACTTTCAGAAAATTATTTATTCCCCTAATGTAGTGGTTTAAAATAACATTCCATTAAATGGTAGCATATACTGTCCTGGGTGGTAGCAGCTCAAAGGCTGTATGATCCTCAAAAGCCTCATTTGCAAAAGAAGAAAATCTGTCTTTTGTGTGGTGTAGAACTAATATCTGCAGTCCTGTTTCTTCAGGTGAATGAGTGGCAGAATGACTGGGTGACTTTCTTTGCCAAGCAAAGAATCCAGCCCCAGATGGACATGATTGAAAAGAATTCCGGAGACAGGGAAGCAAGAGAACTTTGGGCACAACTGCAGGTAGGAGGAACTCTCTCAATTCTCTCTATAGTAATAGCTACATATCAGCTGTTTATATTTTGTTTTTCATAAAACAAAGTTCCTATTTGTTGGTATGCTCGAGGTTCTATTGGTAAGAGACTTCAGATTTAGGGATTAAAATGCCCTTTATTCTAAGTTATAATGGCTTTTGCACATTATGATAATAATCCGCACTGAATATGTGCTAAATAGCACTTTGGCTTTCTGTTCGGGAAATACTAGATTGATTCACATTTCACATTCTCTGTAACATGTTCATAATGAGAAATGTATATAAGGAGTTCTGTTCTGCACCTAATCCCTTCATGTAAGGTTTGTATATGTACTGCAGTATTAGTGATTTGTGTACTACTTTGCAGAAATCTCTTCAAGGTTGGTGGGATATTCCTGAGCCTTCTAATCATGAAGTGGGGGGTGGTGGTTGTTCTTATTAAAGCTGGTCAATATTACGCACTGAAAACAGCACTGAATGCGGTTTTAAATTTTGTATTTTCTTGCTAAAAACCCATTTGGATGACTGTTCTTCAGCTGCTGGCTTTTAGGAAAAATAGAACTACTCTTCGTTTTTCTCAGCATCACTGTTGACTAGGTCCTATGCTGCTTCAAGTTATGCTTTTTTTTAACTGACTTAACAAGTTTCAACCAATGCTTTGCATCTGTACAGATAAAAGTCTGCAATCATTCACCTTAACATGTAGTACTTACACGACTTGCTTTCTTCCCCCTGCAGCTGAAGATACCCAGTTTGTTCTGTGATGTAGAAATTGTTCCTGCTCTTCTGCATGGAGATCTCTGGGGCGGAAATGTAGCCGAGGATGATTCTGGTCCAATTATCTTTGATCCAGCTTCTTTCTATGGCCATTCAGAGTATGAGCTTGCAATAGCTGGAATGTTTGGTGGCTTTAGCAGTTCTTTTTACTCTGCTTATCACAGTAAAATTCCCAAAGCTGCAGGGTTTGAAAAACGCCTAAAGCTTTATCAGCTTTTTCACTACATGAACCATTGGAACCATTTTGGTACAGGGTACAGAGGGTCCTCTCTAAACATTATGAGAAACCTTATAAAGTGACTTGCAGCTTAATCAGAATACTTACTTTATTGCTTGGAAACACCCATACTTTGTGGTACAACTACAGGAGTAGTATTACTAAAAAAATCTACTAGACCCTTGACCTTGTTGCACAGCTAAAGACCTAGAATCAGTGAGTGTAACATAGTCATTGCTTTTTAGGATAGTTGGGAGTAATGTACGAGGGCAGTATCCAAGGAAGGAGTTTATTCAGTTGCACAAAGATCTGTTGGTGTCATAAAAGCATTATGTGCTTAAGACAAGGCGAGGGTATGCAAATAATACACTGAGGAGATGGCTAAGAATGTTGAAGAGCATTGCTCATTGCTTTTTGCTGCTCCCCATCTGCCTTTATGATAGATTGCTCAGGCTCTTTCAGCTCTTCATGTCTAGTTATGTGCATGAGAACACTTAACAAAATACTTTGAAAATCATCAAGAAAATGACTTAATGGCAACTGTGAAAGGTGATTTGGACTCACTATTTGTTATGCTGATGTGATTCTATTGGATAGAGACTGTTTCCTGTTCTGTAACAAAGCTGTGTGAAAATGCTGATAATTTTTTCTGGCACGTCCATTTTGGTGCCTGATGACATTCCTGTGGGCTGTTCTGTGCTTGCTGTTCAGTGGGCTCTCGTCTCCAGCAATTTCATTTTTGCCAGAACTGGCTCTCCTTTTTTGGATTATGCTTTTGTCCAATAGTGTGTATTCTGAGAGGTCTTTTCAGGTAAGGCACTTTACATGTACATACCCTGTTAAGATGTTTTTCTCTCACTAATACAAATAGAAGATGTACTTTTTGACAATGCCATATGGTCATGGTACAGGCTTCACACACGTTTTCTGTAATTTAGACTACAGGTGCCATGAGCAATCATTCTTCAGTCCCTACTATGTGCACTTTGTAGCTTTTGGGATAAGAGACATTAAACCAAAGGAAGTTAAAATTTAACTCTCAGAACAGCAGCTCTACCCCAGTAGCAGAAGTTCTCTGAGGACAGCTCTGCAGACAATTTCTTGCACCTGCAAGGTTGTAATGCTAAAATTGTGTTGTTCTTGATGTAGGCTCATCATGATGTTTCAATGCAAGCTAATCAGGTAGGTGAGACAGATGCATGATTCCTAATGGGCATTTTGAGTGCTTGGGAATTACTTTAAATAACTAAAAATGTTTTCCACTGGGTATGAGCAGAATACTGAGTGGTTTTTAGTTGCTGGTTTTGCAGTTATTTATACAAATTGGAAGCAAGTATTGGAAGAGACGACCATCAGTTGATACGACTTTCCTTAATTCTACTACTCTTCTCACTGGCTGTTCAACTTCACCTACAGAAAGTTTGAAAGCCTTGCTTGGTAGAGTAGCTTTTCCTTTTACCTTGTTGCTTAAATAAAAAGCTTCCCAGTTGATTATTGTTGTCTCTTCTTTGAATTAAAACCTTACAGTTTGTGTTCACTCTTCAGGAGCTTCCTGCTCCAACCTGTTCAAACTACCGCATTTGTTAGACTGTTACGGTCATCAGAGGTGTTCTTGGGCATGTGATCACGGATCTTAATCCAGAGCAGTGTGTCACTGAAAGGAATTTACATGTTGTTCAGTTGCTTTGGCATTTGAGGTCCTATCTGTGTCTTCAAACTTTATGTATTGCACCAGTTCTTTGGTGGTTGTTGATGAAACGTTCTGTCCATGCCTATATCCATATCCCATTCACCCAAACATAACACCGCTTAATGTAGCAGATTGGGGAGATGCTGGGGAATTTTAGCCAGCAGTCAGACCCCTTAACTGTTTATTTCCATATGCCTTCATGATAAAATCAGAAGTTATTTCACAAGATCATCCAGTTTACAAATCTTCAACAAATCAACATGTTTATTTTGCTAAAATACCTAAATACTTTTAATCATTAGAAGGTGAGAAGTGGTATGAAGGTGGATTTTCTGTCAGTCATAGACTTGAGTGATGGTAAGTCTTCAAAGATCACCTTTTCCTAATAAAATTGAATCAAAATATTCTTGTAGTTGAAAGAGAATTGTGTTTTGTACAAATTATGTAAATAGAAACAATTGTATTTAGATTTATATTTTAAGGGATCTTATGTTCATTTTTTCAAAGCTATTTCATGCTACAATTAAAAGTGGTAGGAATGCAAATGGAATATAACAGCAAGGTCTTTTGTGCCATGTATCCTTTTGAGTTCTGATAGCAGGTCAATCAGGGGATGGAATCTTCTCTAATGAAGGCAGGCTGCTGGTGAACCCTTAGGAAGAAATTGCTGCAGTTCTATCAAGTAGCTTTTGTGGTTTTGTGGGTTTTTTTTTTTCTTTTTTTCCTTACATATTGTATAGTTCTCACTGCTCTTTGAATTGTCCTTTTTGATCACTGTTTCATTATGTGTTTTAGCCATGCCTTTGTTGTTCTTCATTTCTTTATTTCATGGTTTAAAGCTAATGTGTCCTGCTTTTCCTTCTTATCTATTCCTCCCTCTTGGCTCCTTCTGTACAGTCTAAATCTGACAAGCGTGTTTCCTTGTACCTATGCTCTCATTTTGTATTTCTGCTTTTGTATCATCATTTTTCTGACTTTCTATTCCTGTTTGAACAAGGAAAAAGGGCGAAGTATGCCCAGTATATAAACTGGGGGGAGTTGCCTGCAAGGCCCAGATCACTTCTCTTGTCCAGCTGGGTCGGTCGGTGGGTGGTGAGCAGTTGCATTGTGCATCACTTTGTGTTTTTTCTTTTCCCCTTGTAGTTTTATAGTGTCTCCCCTTGTTATTTCCCTTATCATTATTATTATTGGCGGTGGTAGTAGTAGTTTCGTGTTATACCTTAGTTACTGAACTGTTCTTATCTCAGCCCATGGGATTTACATTCTTTCGACTCTCCTCCCCATCCCTCTGGGAGCAGGAGAAAAAAAGGTGTGGAATGAGAGCATCTGCTTGGTTCCAAGTTACCGGCTGCACTTAAACCACGACATCAACTTCACAAGGCTTGACTGTCCTAAGTGTGAAAATAGATCTAGTTTGAACCTCTCTGCAAGAACCTGTAGTTTTGCTGAATTGTCCATAGTTCCTCTGTACCCTACATTTCAGTATGATTCATTTGTTTTCATTCTCATGGACTGCTGCCATTTGCACAAACTGCCTGCAGGGATGAATGTGGCACTTTGCTTTTCATCTTGGCTGCTGTTCCAAAATAGATCTGGTGATATTAAATGATGCTGGACTGTTCTGGCAGAAGTAAAAGTGGGTGGGAAGTGGAATATAATTAGCTTGTCCTGTGCTGATTGTGACAGAAGGGGAAAAGTATTTCTGGTAACTTAAGCCACACCAGAATCTTTATTTTTTGTTTTTGTAAAGTAATATTCAATTACTTTTCAACACATTTTTCAGTGAAATCTCAACGTAATTCACTGAAATCTCCCATGACATGGTGGTATGCATACCTGCGGCTTCTGCAGTTATGCTGCAGGTCAGATCTATAGCATTAAAGGAGCTTGAAATTATTTGTCCTTGGTTAGTTCTTTACTGAGGAACAGTAACTTCTGTCAGAGGAAGGGAGGTTTTTGATAGAAAGGCTTTTCTTGCTGTTGGCTTAATATAGCTTCTTTGTTTTCCTGTGATTCTTTAGATGCTGTTACTCCCAAAGGACATGAAAACAGTCTTTATTTGTCTGCAGGGGGGTTATCTGTCTTCTGGACAGGGTTTGAAAACAAATGTATTAGAAGCAGTTGTGTGCAAAAGAAGAAAATAGCTGGGGAACCGAACGGTTGCAAGCTCCACTACCCTCATAACCGAGAGGATAGGGCTCAAACCAGGAGCCTGACAACCCTCCGATGAATAATCCTTTACATTTAACCCATGCCATCTCCTCACAGCTCGCCCGTGCCGCTGGGGTTTATTTGGGATCTAGCCATGGTGCTGAACCGGTGCTGCCCAGTTTTGTGGCCTTCTGTTTCTTTCAGCCCATCTGGGATGCTCTGAAGTTGTTCTTCCAGTGTTTGGAATGCTCCTGTCTGAAGTTGCTTGACTGGAGCAAAAATGCTAGGAAACCAGGCCTGTCCCCTGTGTGTTACTAGTTAAATACTGATCCAGTGTGGAAGCAAACAGAAGGCTTTCCTGTCTGTTGGCTGCTATGAAAGTTATGCAATAATTTTGGATTAATACAGTCCTGTTTCTGTTTTAACCAAAAACGAAATTAAAAGAATGTTGGAAGAAATGTTGCAGTCAGTAACTATTGGTGTCTGCTGGAAACTGTAGGAGAGAAGTCCATGGCATCCTAGACTGCAAAAATGTTGGGTTCAGTGGTAATATTGTGGGCAAAGATGGATAGTGCAACAGGATTCAGAAATTCCCTGCAGAGGTGGTGGTTGGCATTGCTGCTGCAAGAACAGCCTTTTCCATGGATAGGATTGTGCCAGGAGTCAGTCATCAAACTGAATAGGTTGCCTTTATTCAGGTGTATTAAATACTATAGTGTCTGGGTTGCAGCGTGTTCTCAAAGTTTATGATAACATGTTTTAAAGGTTTGACATATAACTGAGGGTGTCAGCGCATTTTGCAAGCAAGAATTGATTTAATTCAGTAGTACATAAGGGATCTTATTTCTGTGTGTTAGATTGTGAATGGAAATGAAAAGGTGAAATGA
Source organism: Bolborhynchus lineola (assembly GCA_025448015.1). Taxonomy (NCBI): domain Eukaryota; kingdom Metazoa; phylum Chordata; class Aves; order Psittaciformes; family Psittacidae; genus Bolborhynchus; species Bolborhynchus lineola. Next base: position 10,483 of record JAOEHX010019126.1, read on the forward strand.
AATCTAAAGATCATGTTAAATCTGGAGAAGTATATAGGAACAGTGTCTAAACTTTTTTATTACCAGCTTGATGCTTTTACTGGGAATTTTCCCCAGGTAATGTCCAGCCCTGAGCACTTTGCTATGTCACTGACTTGAGGATGCTTTCAGGCAATAATAATCTTCCGACTGTTTCTTGCAAGAGATGGAATTCTGTCCCAAGAAGGGAAAGCATTCTAAAGATCTCCGTGATGACAACAGAACTCCACACAAAGCAACCACAAACAGAGAAAATACCCACCAACCTTTGCACATATTTCTGGTGGCTGAAATTACACCCTTACGGGCTGGAACTTTGTTTTTCACGTTGTAAGTAACCACAGCGCAGCACATGTGCGCAATTTGTATTGTTGCATTGAGCCTCCCTCTAGTGGCTTAGTTTAGCAATGCCTCCCCGCTGCGAGCGGAGAGCTTAAAAAAGCAAAACGGGTCCAAACTACAAATACCAGCAGCTCTCGGCACAGTCGAGAGAGGACCCAGGACGCACCTCCATGTTTATTCTAGCAAATATTTCTAAATATTTTTATTTTTCATGTAATTACAGGCCGTGGGAAACAGCATTTGGAGATATTTATCTCTGGATTTGCCTTTTGTTTTTCTTTCGGCTGCTGGTTTGTTTTGTTTTATTTGGTGGGCAGCCCTTTCTACCTCATAGCCGAGTGACAGTGAAAGAAGGACCCAAACCTTATCTTGTTTCGCAGTGGATTTAGCAGAAAGCAGCTGCAGCAGCCTGGAAACGACCATGGAAAAGATCCTGAAGACAGAATTGAAAACATCTGTCCTGAAGGCGTTTGGAAGCTCAGGAGGAGGATACATTAGCCAAGGCCAAGCCTATGAAACAGACAGTGGACGAGTATTTGTTAAAGTCAATCACAAACCTCAGGTTAATGCAGATATTTAACTACTAATATTAATGCATGTAGATAGCTTTTTATTTTAAAAGTGCCTGATAATGATTTAGAGTTCTGTATTTTCAGACTGAGTTTGAATTATTCCAGTTTTCATTTTGATTTTCCTTTCAAAGCTGTTGTCTATTTTATGTGAAATATTAATGTGCAGTAGGTTTGGTTGATGCAAAATGAGATGGAATACAATGTTATAATCCTCAACAACAGGAATAGGCATTGCAATATGTAAAAGAGAGGCAAAGTACAGAGCTGTTGTTGTAGTACTTACAATTTGAGAAAAGCCTGGAGCTGAGTTTGCATTCACTGCATTCCTTTTTGTGTTTCAGTTGGGAATAGTGGGAGGGAGGGAACAGGGTGCCAGTGCTAAACCCCATGCTTTATTTTTAAAGCTACAGAGTTTCAGCCTTTCCCATTGCTTTCTTTATTTCTACCAGTAAGATTCTTGCAATTTTTCAGGTCAAGCTGTTGACTTTTCTATTACTAAATGAATACTGAATTGCTTTTTATAACACCACAATGCATCAGAAATTTGCTTTATAAATATCAAAACAATCCTAAAACTACTGTGAGGAACAGCGTATTTACTTCCAAAAATGCAGAGTACAGGCTTAAGATTTGTACTTCCATCTCCACCTAGTGGCCAGTGACCTACATGGAAAGGGGAACCAGATTAAGGATTCAGCCTTTGACTTCATTTTATACTGGTCATCTGTGGTTTTGAAGAAAATGGTCTTGGGTATTACCCTCACAGATACTGTTACATCTCTGTAGTTTGGTATCTCCATATGCAACTGGAAATGATGGTGAAATGTGATGTATCCTACTACACCGGAATGAATTTGGGGAAAAAAGAAGTTAGAATTAAGGTACTCAATTCTCCCTGTGCAGAGGGAAACCTCACTGTAGCTACATTTTTTAATCAAGATAATTTAGCTCCTTGTAACTTAGGACTATGTTTTACAAAGTACTTGTTGCAGACATCCACAGTTTAGCCCAAGGATATTCTTATTCCCTGACAGGCTAGAAAAATGTTTGAAGGGGAAATGGCGAGTTTGGAAGCTATTCAGAAGACCAATATTGTGAGAGTGCCTCAGCCTATCAAAGTAATCGACCTGCCTGGAGGAGGAGCAATGTTTGTCATGGAGTATCTCAAGATGAAGAGCCTCAAAACGTGTGTCTGGACATCTCTTTTTCTTTCTACTATGTTTTGGTGCATGTTTTCAGTCAGAAAACTTTATGACAAGAATCTCTATTCTCCCACAGATAGAGTTTATATGTTATGATCCACCCTTTTGTGTGTGTATACATTAAAAAGAAATACATATATGTACCTATATATGTGTGTGTGTACACTACTTCCTCATATTTTGCTCCTCCCTGACCCTCTACCTGCAGCAGAAATGGCATGCCATTGCTAGTGTAGAGCTTTATGTGCTGGCCCACATGTGCTGAGATGCTACCAAAATGAATGACATAATGGCTCAGTTTAGCCTTTTAGTCATAAGCTCCTGAACATAGGCTTTCAGGAATTAACTGCTTTGTTCTGGGCCTTTATAGGGACATACTAATGCCTAAGGCTCTTCTGGTGTTGGTTTTTGTTGTTTTTTTTTTGGTGTGGTTTGGTTTGGGTTTTGGTTTGTGTGGGGTTTTTTTTGCTGTTGGGGTTTTTTTGTCCTGCCTACCTATTTTCATTTGGAGAATAACAGCAATTCCATAGCCTCCCAAACAGTCCATTCCAAACCATCCCACTGTTCCCATAAAAGATTTTCTAGTGTCTAACCTCAGTCCTTCTGGTTGCAATTGTAAACCCCTTAATTTCTACTCATTCTAGACATGGAGAAGAAATTAAGTTTCCATCCTTGCAGCTTCTGTTCAGATATCTGTGCAATAATACTGCACATAACTCCAGTAACTGCTTTTCACTTGTCTGTCTTCTGCACTAAGCAGCTTCAACCCAGTCATTGTCTATGGCTTCTTTTTAGACTCACCATTCTTACTGCTGTTTGGCTGATCTCAAAGTTTGAAGCTCGCAAGTAGATACCATGTTCTATGCTTCATGTGGAGCTGATAAGGAGATTTACTTAATCCTCCTGCTCTCTATGCTCCTGTTTATACAATCTTGTGTTCTGTTTATCTTTCTTGCAAGAGCTTTGGCTTATGTTCATTATCTATTTCAGCCTGTTTCTCGAAGAGTTGTCATTTACTCTCCTTTATGCACTTGTGAAATTGTTTAAGGTTCTATATTTGTGAGAAATTTACTCAATAATATTTAACTGAGTGTTTTTTCCTCTGTAATTTTTTTTCCTCTGTAACATGTTGTTCACTTGTGTTGTTTTGTTTTTGATCCTACAGATACTGTTCAAAGCTTGGAGAGCAGATGGCAGATCTCCATCTTTATAACCAGAAACTTGGAGAGAAACTGAGAAAGGAGGGAAGCACAATTGGTAGAGTATTGATATCATGCACTAAATAAAAAATTAATTAATTTGGCTGTGGTACAGTATTGCATTATAAGTTTAATGATAATTAAAGTCACTACCGGGATGCTCTTTCATGAGGTTTGTCCCCCTTGTCCTTATCCCTCACTTCTCAAGTGTACATTATAAACAGGAATTATTATTATAATTTTTAAACATACCATTTTTACCTTGACAAAAGTAAATTATTTTAGTTCTTTATTTTGTATGTACTTTGTTGTATATAAGCATGCAGATACTGAAATTTAGTAAGAAATAGTGCTAAGACTTGATAGTTAGAGCTTTCAAGTGTCTCACAAGTCAAACGTAAAATTTGGGCTTGTTCTAATTGTCAGTAGAACCTTTCAGCCTCATATACCATCAATCACTGGCAATGTTCTTGACCTTACAGGAATCCTCTGTTTGGTTTTTTTTGCTCTTGGTTTAGGCAATTAAATTATTTCATCAGATGGTCCCAGTTAGCGAACACACAATTAAGTTCCCCTTTAAAGATGTTGAGGATTACATTTTTGAACTTGAATGTGTAGTAAAATGTACAATTGCTCCTTGGAGACAACTGTAATTCAGCACTGTAAGGTCATGATCCAGTTTCTGTTGACTTCAGTGAAAACACCTTACATCATTCTTTGGAAAGTGGATTAAGGCATAAATAAAATGATTTAAAAAAAGAGAAGGGATACAAAGAATTATTCTTTCAGTGTTGTTAGTGTTCAAATCTGAACACCAGGTATGTATCTGTGTCTTTCCCAAGACTTCCATCATTTCTGAGTGAAGGCCAAATTACCTGCCATGTTACAAATAGCCTATGAATCAGAAATAAGCCATGTTTAACGATAACATGTTCAAGTGTCAGAACAGTAGATTGTGAACCTGGTCTCTGGACTCTGTTCCTGAATGTCTAACTGGTCCATCCAAAGAAAAGTCAGTAACTGTGACTAATTTGGCCTCCATTTCCATTCAGTATCTTCAATTTTAAGAGAGTTCTTTACGTCTTCAGAGAGGGTTTTGACCATGAAATAAGCGTAACTTACTGTTTAAAATTATTTTGTATGTCTATTCTCTGAAATTTAGTTCCGTGTTTTGAAAACTTGACTATGTAAGGGTCTCAAAACTGCCAATATTTGTTTTGTTTTTTAGGTAAAGGAGCAGGTCACTCTGAGTCTCAGTACGTGGATAAATTTGGATTCCATACAGCCACTTGTTGTGGTTATATAGCCCAGGTATGCTCCCTGTCTGTGAAAGCACATATGTACTCATATAGGTGTATAAACTCCTAAAAAAGCTTGTTTCACTGCTCTTCGCCTTCATAACAGTTTTGCTGTCACTGCTTCACTGGCTGCACAGTGAAGAGAATATGACATGATGGTTGTTCAATGCATGTGGCTTGCTACAATGTGTGTATCACACAGTGGATCAAGTAAGAATTTAAAATTATGTGGTAGTTCTTTAGGTCGGCAGTCCTTCATAAAATAAGTATCCCTTCACATACTGTGTCTTGGTTTTGTGTTTTTCAGCAGCAAAATGGCAAAATCCACTGCTTTTAGAGAGCATCATCATGTAATACATAAAATATTGGAAAGGGCTCTGAGAGATAAATCTGTTAGTTGCTGCCTCTGCACATGGGAGCATTTCATTCTACTATTTAATGAACTTTCAATACCCCAAACTCAAGTATAACTTTCGCCAAATCAGAAACACATTATCCAATAAAAATGAATGAATACTTTTGCATTTCCAGAAAGATTTTAGACTATAATGTGGAACAGCTGACATGATCTTACCAGAAACTCTCCCTCTAAAATACATAAAGAAAATTTGAAGAAATTAAAATAGCTACAACCTCAACTTATATCTCATGTTAAAGACAGCTGACCTAAGCATGGAAGAGAGCATCACTCCCAAAAGAACAATCAACAAAACAGAATCATAGAATGGTTAGGGTTGGAAAGGACCTTCAGATCATCTTCTTCCAGTCCGCTGCCATGAGCAGGGGTGCCTCACATGAGCCCATGTCACCCCAGGCTCTGTCATGTGTACGTCGTACTGATAACTGTCTTGGCCATGTGCCAGCATCAAGCATTTTAACTTGATATTTATCTATTACTAATATTGACCACTATTGCTCATGACAAATCTCTGTACCTTATTCTGTAGGTGAATGAATGGCAGAGTGATTGGCCTTCCTTCTTTGTTCGCCATCGACTCCAAGCTCAGATGGATTTGATTGAAAAAGATTATGGGGACAGAGAAGCCAGAGAACTTTGGTCACAGCTAAAAGTATGAACCATGTCTTAAATCTTTTTCTTGAAACGTTAGAAAATGTATATCAGGGGAATTTTAAAGGTGGTTTTTTTTTGTAAGGGATTTACGTAGCTTTTCATGAACAGCAGTAACTGGACAGCTTCACAGTTGACTTAATGATGTCAGCTGAAAAGAAGTCATAGTGCTCTTTCAGGTTTTTAGTAGATAGTGAAAATAGAACTGTAATTTGGCACTGACATTTATTTCTTTGAATATAGCTAATAATAATAACAAGGTGCTAAATCCCATCTAGGATCCTGGTGTTACAAAGTAGGTAAGATTCTGCTGCTCGGGCAGATTCTTGATTTTTTTAACTGGTCCAGGCTTGCTGCTTTGTTCAGGTCAACTTCTACGCAGCACTTAGGGAACAGCCAGGAATGTATTCCTCTGCACGTTCTGCATTACAGATTTGGTCCTTAATTCTTGTTAATCTGTACAGATGTTTACTGCTGCCCTTTTTACCACTGAAACCTTTTAATTAAAATTGAGTTTATTTGATATTTCTTGTGACAGCCAATACTGTCCATGCCTAGAAACAATACATTAATAGTAGATGCTGTTGCTAGACTGAAATAAATGATTTGCCAAGCTCTGTTAAGAATATTTACTGACTTGCAGTTTATGCTTGCAGGCTTCAATTGCAAAATCACTCCATGAGGACTGCAAATAGACAGTATTTGACCAGCTCAGACTCTTATATACTGCAGTACTTTATTTTAGTTAATATTGTCTTTAAAGGTCTTTTATTGTTACGTGTTTACTTATGCTTTTTCAGCTAAAGATTCCTGAAATGTTCTGCGACGTAGAAATCGTTCCTGCTCTGCTGCATGGGGACCTGTGGGCAGGAAATGTGGCTGAGGACGACTCTGGCCCAATTATCTTTGACCCTGCTTCTTTCTATGGCCATTCAGAATTTGAATTGGCCATTTCTGGAATGTTTGGTGGGTTTAGCAGCTGTTTTTTCTCTGCCTATCACAGTAAAATACCCAAAGCTCCAGGATTTGAGAAACGAAACAAATTGTATCAGCTCTTTAATTACATAAACCACTGGAACCATTTTGGGACTGGGTACAGGGGATCTACCCTGAATGTAATGAGAAAACTCCTAAAGTGACAAGGTAAGTTGAGAAATCCCAATAGAGTTCCTTAATTAGGAACAGCCCCTGCTTATCAGAAGTAACCCAAACAAGGAATTAATGTTGATGGTCAAATACCCGAAAGATAAAAGGCTTAAGTACACTTTTGAGCCTCACTAAATGTTGTGTGACTATGTAATTTCTAACTTACTAGTTTACTAGCACAGAATCATACCCTGCTGAAAGAAAGACTGCCTTGTTGGTGAAGACTCCACTAGGCTGGAAAAGTAGTATGAGTCAGCTTCACCTTACTCTCTGTAGAGAGTCTCTCTTCATAGCTGCTGTGTTCTATGGTTGGTTGCACATTTTGACTCTGCTGCTGCTCTGTCAGCAGCTCCTTATGGAGAGCTACTGCTGTGGGACAGCAGAGCTGGGAGTATTGACTAGTTCCTTGTGGTGTTCTGTTTTATTTTTCTGTCTCTGTTTCCATCCCTTTTCCCATTTACAGTTCTGTTGTCTTTTCCATGTTAAATGTTCTAATCCAAACTTTAAATCTGATTCTATGAATCTGAAAATGAAAACATTCTGATTTAAAGATTAGCAAGGCACTTTAGACTGCACTTGGCAAGCATGTATAATTAATAACATTTTAAATATTTATTTTAATTTAATGTAATTTACTTACATGTTTGTTGTTTGTTTTTTTTTTTATTGCTATGAGAAATTAAATTACAGTGGTATTTTGTAAAAAGGATGTCTCTGTAGTTTCTTGGCAATTGCCAGTATGGGCAAAAAGTGGGTTGTTGCCACACAGGATTGACAGTGACATGTCATAGTTTCGGTACAATATTTTAGTGTGTTATACTGTGATAGTAACATTTAAATAACTTGGTAAAAAGATAGCAAAATGTGAGAGGTAGGTTTTAGTGTTTTGATGACAAGAAAGTATCTGTTGCTGCTGTGTTGGCTGGTGCTTGGTGTATTTTCAGTTTCAGAAAACAATGTACAGCAGGCAGAGCTAGTCTGTTCTGCTGCTGTGTTACTGAAGGAACAGTGTCAAATAAGATTACTTTATCAAGTTTTTTAATATTCCTAATTGCTTTATTTTTGCAGAAAACAAAGGCAGTGAGAATTTGGGAGATAACTGTGCAACAAAGATACTGGCATACAATGTGAGCTAGAGTACATTAGCAAATCCATGTTTTTTTAATAGGAGAAAGTGGTAAAGAAAGTAAATGTAATGTCCAACAAATGCTTATGTGAACCAGGGGATGTGAGTCACAATGACTGAACTCATGAATTTAGGCTTCAGGCAGTTGTCATGTCTAATACTTAAACTATTACATTCAAAAATGTTCAAATATGTTTAGACTTTTATCAGCTTTAAAATGGCTGTGCTATAAAGATGTCATAAAATTTAAAGTTATATTGTAATTGATAAGTTTAAAAATGCATTTTGTTCTCTATAAGTGTAATACAAATAGTTAAAATTTTGTACTTTATTTTAATTTGGACTATAATTACGGCAAGTTGTCACTGTGTGGTTATACCTCTTAATACAATTGTAACTGGAAAAGTGGAATAGTGGAGTTAGAACACAGATGAATTCCTAGCTGACAGCTAGATTTAGGTCTGAGCAGCAGCAAAGTGCATGCATACTAGTATTTATTATCAACAACACATGTACTTTACAATGTAATACACGTGAACTTAGACTCCTCAAATAAAATACTTGCCTTGCAGAAACTAAGTGCTTGGTGTCACTGTTTTTTGTGATTCTGGTTTGCTTTAACATACTGGAGCCTGAAGATAAGAAGAATCGGTTGTGGATGGAGTTGCTGGATACTGGGAAAGAGAAGTTTCTGGTCCTGACATCCTGACCCAGATTTAAGTGTTTCTCTCAATTTCCTTTATAATCAAAGGTGAAATGAGTGCCTCAGCAGGTGGCTCGGCTCATCCTGAGCACTCAGCTTGTTAGCTGGTCTGATCTTCCAAATTTATTTTCTAGTAAGTAAAAAGATAACCTGAGGTGACTTAGTTAATGTCTACTTCAGAGCCCAACTTCAGCTTCCTAGTGTTGGGGGTGTTGTCAAGAGCCAAGTGAAGAAGAGGCGCCGTTACCAGGTGAGGCACTCAGTAGCTAGGGGGAAAGAGTGTGGGAGGAGCGGGCGATGTGCTGTGTTTTGGGCTGAAATGGGACAAAACAGCTTCCTGAGAAAGGGGGTGGGAAAGAATCTGGTGTGAGACTACTAACTGCAGTAAGGGGTTAGGCGCTTGGTTTGAGTCTGCCCACTTAATTCCCTTCCCTTTTTTGCTGCAGTTGCAGTTTGCAGCACTCAGACTTTGTTTCCAGATTGTTATGAATTGAGGTAATGAGGTTTTGTTTCCAGATTTCAAGAGATTTAGTAACAAGTTATGATACTAAGCATGTTTTGTTATGGATATGGTACGCAATTAATATCGTCATGGATAACGGTGTAATCCAGTTGTCTTCCACACACCTTTTGCGACCTATGCAGGGTGATTTGGGAGGCACCTGGTGCGCCAAGAGCGCACTCGGCGGCGTGGCAGGAGCATTCACGGCCAGAGCAAGGCAGAGCCGAGATGGAGAGGGGCGCTCCGCAGCTCGCTGAGGAAACGTAACCCGGGGCCTGCCCGTGCCGGCAGCTCGCAGGATCCGCCATAGGGACCGAGAACCGCCGACCGTCCCCAGAGAGCCCTCTCCGCCTCAGCCCTTCTCCTCAGCCCCCCGCCCTGCGGCAGGCGGAGGGCGCGGCTTCGCGTGGGCGCGCAGCCGCCCCTGCAGCCTTACTTCCCGCGCGGCGCTCCGTAGGAGCGAGGCCGCGCCGGGCAGC
>JAOEHX010019127.1:0-12633 GCA_025448015.1 Bolborhynchus lineola
TGATCATGGGACTGGAGCACTTCCCGTATGAAGATAGGATGAGAAAGTTGGGGCTGTTCAGCCTGGAGAAGAGAAGGTTGTGTGGAGACCTCATAGAAACCTTCCAGTATCTGAAGGGGTCCTATAGGGATGCTGAGGAAGGACTCTTCATTAGGGAATGTAGTGAGAGGACAAGGAGTAACGGGTTGAAACTTAAACAGGGAAAGTTTAGATTGGATATGAGGAAGAAATTGTTTACTGTAAGGGTGGTGAGGCACTGGAATGGGTTGCCCAAGGAAGTTGTGAATGCTCCATCGCTGTCAGTGTTCAAGGCTGGGTTGGACATAGCCTTGGGTGGTATGGTTTAGTGGGAGGTGTCCCTGCCGATTGCAGGGATGCTGGAAGTAGATGATCTTAAGGTCCTTTCCAACCCTAACTATTCTATGATTCTATGATTTTATGACTGCAACCATAACAGAAATATTCCTACATTTAAGATCATCCTGTGAGTCAATTTGATTTGGAGGCATACACCTCGTTAGCCTAGATCTTCTTAAATATTACCAAACTGAGACTGTTTCAAGGGCTAAGGGGCACAAAACAGATAAGACAGACCCTTACCTGCCTGGAAATGTGAAAACAGAACAGCATTTGGATGATCTTCATGCTGGTACACAGAGGTGGTGACATGGTTTTGGGTTGCAACCTTGCTATGGATGCAGTATTCCAGAAGAAGTTGTACAAAGGGCACTTACAATTCACTCAGAGTTCCTTTTTTTTCTGTTACTATGGAAGCAATATCAGTCAAATTAATATGGGTGGTGCTTAGTAAAGACAGCCACAGGCATCTGGAGAAATGTGTGCTAAATATTCCCCCTCTATGATTTGTAAAATATAAAGTAGCTGGATAAAGCAAGCATTTCACATGTTAGAGTTCTTTTTTTCAATACAACTAGCCCCTTAAAAGGCATAGCCAAAATCTAAGTTGCACTGTACATATGCACACCTGACAACAAGCGGTTTTACCCTCAAGGAGTGCAGAAGCCTGGGCAAACACAAAAGGCAAAGGCTAAACAAAAGTAGTGTCAGTTACCACATGTTTGAGCCTGGAAGCTCATAGATATGTTACTATCTAAACACCTGAACAGTCTCCCAGATGTTCACAGTACTAGCAGTGATTTAACACCTAGCCCATATTTCAACGTATGCAGTACCAAGAATAGATTCAGAAGCTGAGACATATATTTTCCTTACGCAGTTGTCATTGCTTGATGAGTTAGGCATGAGATACCTGCATGGATTAGGCAGTTTATGCCAGAGAACATGAAACTTTCCCACAGAGTTTTTGACAATACAGAGGATAAAGTCCCATCCCATTTGCCCACTGTAGATTAAACTGTTTCAGAGAATATGCACAGCACTTCACCCATCACTGCAGTCCTTTAAATTTTGTAGCTGGGGGCTAGATTTCCCAGTCAAGGAGGTTTCATTGAAAATGGAGATAAGAGAAGGTTAAGTAAAAGGGCAGCTCCCAGGAAAGAAAGTCCAATTCTTCCACAGTACCTACAAAACTGAAGTACATTATCTCAGGCCTGGGAAGTTGGCTCCCAGAGCACTTACAGACAGTAGAATCAGAGCCACTATTCACCTCTTAAATTTGTGTGTGTGTGCCTTTTATTTTCCCCAGGCTGCATGCTGCAGCTATAGCTTATTTGTCTGACAATTACCTTGTACTTGGTGCTTTGGCATGCAAAGGTTTTTGGAATTTATATGCAAAACTCAATGAATATCGAATTAAAAAAGGCCTCAAAGGCATTGCTGCAATGAGATACCAAATCACAGAAGCTGTATCTTTACAAGGAACAACTGAATACAAAACACCAAGGTTTAGGATGTTTGCACATATTCATTCATAACATTACATTTAGAGGACTAAAGGGGCTATCTTTCATCTTGGTCTGACACAGGAACTCTGCCGGATTTACTGGCTTGCTGTGATAAATCTACTTTATCTGGCTTATACATACCATTAAAATGTAAATCAGAATGGTGAGTTTATCACAAGGCTACTGCTTGCATCCCATAAAATGATTGGTATTGCAGACCACAAGAGATTTTGGGAACAAGGTGAGCAAACTGGTCAGCAAAACCAGACCCTAAACTTGACACTATTTTCTGTCTTGTATGAAAGTTACCAGAACTGAAATCAAAACAATTTTTATTTTGCATCCATCCTCTTGGCAACAAGCAACTACCATGGCTCTGTAGGAGACCCTGGATTTTAGAAGGTATTACTACAATTGTGAAGAATTCTTACCTCATCTATGGCCCAGGTGCTTTGTTTGGAGAAAAAAAGGAAAACCAGCTGCCCTATTGAAACCCCAGATGTTCTCTTTCAGGAGCCCAGTCCTCCTCTGTTCTCTCCAACTTCCAACAGGAAGCTTTGTGTGTTTGTACCCTACTTGGTGTGTTGTGAACTGTTCACTTCAGGATTACATTTTAAGGAAACCCAAGGCTCAGAAACTTTAAATACCAATGTCAGAAAAAGATCACAAAGCCTAGAAGTTTCCTCTGCATACAAACAATATTTGCATTAATCCTTCCAAAATGCATTCAGTAACTGGAGTGACAGCACCCATGGTATTTCTATTCTAGTGTGGTTGTTACTGATTTGTCCTCCTGCTAGTAAAAAACACATATTGCTCTCTGTGTCTTACGCACACAGGCAAGCACTCAAAGGCAGATGATGTGCTTTCAAGCCATCCACAGATGGTTGCCACATCAGAGTTTACTTTGCCATTTAGACCTCCTGCTTCACAGCCTCCTTTGGCGTTGCAGTCCCTATTTCCTCTAATTAACTTCTGTTCCTCCACCCAGTTTTTTTACAAATACTTTTTACTCTGATGCTTAGAGTCAACCATCTCCCCAAAGCATTGTGATATTTAACAGCATCAGGAAAAAATGTGGTTAGAGAACCAAGACACTCAAAGGAGACACTCCTCTCATAAGTGTGTATTCAAATTTTTGAATAGATATTCAGAGGGTGGGAAAGTAGATGAGGGAGAAGCTATGAAAGGGCTTATTACTAATTAACTGTATCTATTTCTCCCCCTTTTAAACTGTTTTTTGCTTATCATTTCAGCTGGTAGGTTAATAAATTAAAGCTTCAGAAGACAATTATAAAGATTCAAAAAGTCAATTGTCTGTAAGTGAACTACCAATTGATAATAACATAAAGGATATTTATAGCTCTTTGCTAAGTATGCCACAGATTTGCACCAATAACATACTTGCTATTCTCCAAACATTTTACCCAGTAGCCTTTTATTTGCTATTGAAGGTAAGATTACTCTTCTCAAGCCATGCTTTTTAAATGTATCTCACTTTCATCTTGCTTGCAGAGTTCAGCAAATACAGATGCTTCAGTCCTTTCCTCTCATATGAAATAGTAGTAACAGGATGTAATTACTAACATCACGCCATATAGAAAACCTTGCCGTACAGGACACACTTAAGCACTGACATCTTGCATTTCTACAGCTTCTTGTTTGAGTCATATCAGATATTCGATAGAAGAGAAACCAAACCACCTTACCCAGCAAAGAAATCATCCACATTTGGACAGAGCCCCAGATACAGAGCCTTAGGTTTCATTACTTTCACAGGGAGGTGCAGCAAGACCTGTTTAAAGATTTGAAAAAAAAAAATTACTGAAGTGATAGATTTTGGTTTGTGTTTGGTGTGGGTTACTGGGAGATTAGTAACTAATTTTTATAACTTCTTTTAATTATTATAATGCATCTGTGTAACTGTCATTTTAGCTGTGTGATGAAGTGTAAATAATTGCAGTGTGACTTCTTTGTGAAATGTGTTTCTTGCGTCATATGTTTGCTAAAGTTTGAGTGACCTCATAGTGCTAATTATTGAAGTCATTATGTGACACGGTGTATGAGCCTATCATGTGTACAGCAGTAAGAGAAACACCTTAGGCAGAGGTGACTGTTTGCCATCCACTGCTTAGGCACTGAAGGGGCAATTGATGAAGCATGAGGGTGTCTCATCTCATTCTCGTCTATTTTGCTCTTGTTCATCTCCTACTCCTATACTGTTCTTGAAACTCAAGTGCTAAAAACTTATGAGCACCTGCATGAGAAGGTATATGGCATTTGCCCAAGATAGAGTGGTGAGGGTAAATAGAGGTAGAATGTCAATGTTAGAAATTGTAGACTGAACTGTGCCTGTAACTACTGCCACAAGCAAGGGGCTTGGAGATTAGAGCACACTATCTTGGATCCCTCACAAAAGTATAGCTGCCAACCTGCTCCTTTCCTCAGACAGAGAATGGGGGTTAGAGGAGAGTGATCTGCCCATTCCTCAGCTTTCCTTGGTAGTGGATTTCAGGCAAGGGAAAGAGAGAAAACAAATTTTCCTATGTCCTGCGCATGTGGGAAGAATGTCAGCAAACCTGTGTAAGGTATTCCCAAACCTGAAGCTGGGCTGAAACTTCCCCCAGCCACAATTGGCCCTCCGAGTCAGCCTGTAAATACATTTTGTTTATTCTTCAAAGACACATATCTTACAGCTTAAGCTGAAAAACATGAGAGCTGAAAAGGGAGATGAAAATATGCAGAGAAATAGGCAGGACACAAGGCAGGGCCATGGACACAGGCAAAAGCTTCACTGGCACCACAACAAACAGAAGGGGTTGCAGCATAAGAGCATGAAGCCATCAGAAAGCTTGCCAGGAGCCTGAGGTAACACAGGTTTCCCCTGCATCTCTTCTCTTTGGAGCTAGATGATGTCATCCTTCCTGTAGGTTGGCTGAGCACAGGGTAAATTCAGGTGACGATTATGCAAATGTTTCTGCTTCCTATGCTGCCTATCATGAATTCTATTATTGGGGTGCAAGTGAACTGACTCTCCCCAGTTCCGGCCAAATAATTACATGCTCATTACTGAAAGGTAAATATGCTGTTATTTTTGTCCATAAAATCAGCTCTTTCAACCTTCAGACTAATTCCACATTATTACGCAGCAGTATGTAATTACAATAAGACAGCTTCTACCCTCAAAGAAGCAGGCATTATTCCAAACTAAATCTTTCGAGGTTTTAAGTAAGCCATGCAATCTGACAGCAGTATTTGTCCTCTACCAGCTACCTAACAAGAATTCTAAAACTGCAAGTAGGAAATAGGTAGTCATGAGACCCTGCTACCAGACATAAACACTAACAATTCCTTTGCAATTCAGATTTGGAACCAAACCAACTTTTTTTTGTTTAGGTTTTTTGTTTGTTTGGTTGGTTGGTTTTTTGGGTTTTGTTGTGGGTTTGTTTTTTTTTTTTTTTTTTTAAGAAAGAAATTCATTATGTGGAGAAGCATATTGCCCTAACACTTCCCATCTCAGAGTCCTGACTCCTGAGAGGAGGCACTGTGAGGTCTCTCTGGAGGAAGAGGTTAGCTAACGCAGAAGAGGGAAGGTGGTTTTATCGTAACTGCTGATGTTCCTTGTAACTCTTTTCATTTCTTGCAGGTACTGTTGCATGATTTATCATGGAAAAATTGCTCTGCAGCATCGTGGTGTTTGGAATGGCTGTCATGGTCAATGCTTGTCCCAAATATTGTGTCTGCCAGAACCTCTCTGAGTCACTGGGGACTTTGTGTCCCTCTAAGGGTCTCCTGTTTGTACCACTAGACATAGATCGAAGGACTGTTGAACTCCGACTTGGTGGCAACTTTATTATTAATATCAGCCGACAGGATTTTGCTAATATGTCTGGTCTGGTTGACCTTACTTTGTCAAGAAACACCATCAGTTACATACAGCCCTACTCTTTCACTGACTTGGAGAGCCTTCGGTCTTTACATCTGGACAGCAACAGGCTACCTGACATTGGAGAGGATATTTTGAGAGGCTTAATTAACCTTCAACATTTGATTTTAAACAACAACCAGCTAAGCAGCATCTCTGATGAAGCCTTTGAAGATTTTTTGCTGACGTTGGAAGACTTAGACCTTTCCTACAATAACCTTCGAAACATTCCCTGGGAATCTATAAGGAAGATGATAAACTTGCACCAGCTCAGTTTAGATCATAACCTGATTGATTATATTACAGAGGGGACTTTTGCAGATCTTCAGAAATTGGCCAGATTGGATCTAACATCCAACAGACTTCAGAAACTGCCCCCTGACCCTATATTTTCCAGATCTCAAGTAATTCCATTAGCTGTTACCCCGTTTTCTCCACCTTTGTCTCTCAGCTTTGGGGGCAACCCTCTCCATTGCAACTGTGAGCTACTGTGGTTAAGGCGACTTGACAGAGATGATGACATGGAAACTTGTGCTTCTCCTCCAGGTCTAAAAGGAAGGTACTTCTGGTATGTACGGGAGGAAGAATTTGTTTGTGAGCCTCCTCTAATTACACAACATACTCACAAGTTGCTGGTTTTAGAAGGGCAGACTGCCACACTGAAATGCAAAGCCATTGGGGATCCCACCCCTGTCATTCATTGGGTGGCCCCTGATGACCACCTCATTGGAAACTCTTCGAGGACAGCTGTCTATGACAATGGCACCTTAGATATCCTCATCACCACCTCTAAGGATTATGGGACTTTCACATGCATAGCAGCCAATGCTGCTGGAGAGTCCACTGCAGCAATTGAACTCTCTATTGTTCAGCTCCCCCACCTCAGCAACAGCACAGGCCAAGCAGCCCCACCAAAATCCAGGCTCTCGGACATCACCAGCTCCAGCAAGTCTAATCGTGGGGAAACAAAAGGTCCACCAGAAAGGGCTGTTCTAGTGTCAGATGTGACCACTACCTCAGCTTTGGTCAAGTGGACGGTGAGCAAGTCAGCCCCTCGGGTAAAAATGTATCAGCTGCAGTATAACTGCTCAGATGATGAAGTCCTAATCTACAGGTAAATGCAATTGCTGTTTGGTCCTCTGATGATAGCAGGGAGCAGAAAGCAGGGTATTCTCACTCTCTTCTACTCTCAGGCTTTCTACTCTCAGGTAATTGATTTGACTTTGAACTGAGGTGACATTGCCACCATTATAGTATGCAGTGTGGCATTAGCGGTGTCTGATAAATTTGCACTGGGTCTTTCAGTTTATCTGTTGGTCTGTTCATCCCTCTTCTAGGTCATGCATTACATATCTCTGTAGTATTCATTCTTTAACAACAGCTGTTTTCAGTAAAATTTCCCATTTAAGAAAAATAATATCACAGTTGGTAGTCTCCTTGTGAGGCTTAACAAAGAACAGAAAACTTGACAGGCTAGAAGTCAGAAGTTTCCCTTTCCCGTACTCCTGTAGGTGGGATTGAAACATACTACTGAGAGAGGAAGTAATGTGGGAGGAAGTTTGTGCTGTCTACCCATAACCCAGGCTCCAGTTATTCTGTGATTCAAGATTTTGGGTTGTTAGCAAGAGATTTTTCACCTATACAAAAGAACTAATTCTTACTTTACGAACATCTGTTTTACACAACTGTAATGGCTGACAGCTTTGATGTATTTTATGTTTTATACCATATTAAGTGCAAGAAGAGATAGAGATAATTTCAAAAGCAATCCCTGAATGTTCATTATGTTTCTCCAGTTATACAACTCTTCCAAATTTAATGATGTAAAGCAAGAATTGGTTTTGCAGAGAAGAAGCAATAAATTTTAGTGATTAAAAATGGGTAAGAACAGTACAGAAAAAGAGTGTTGCTGCTTTTTCCTTGTGCCTTGGAAGAATAATTGACATAGTATGTTTGTGATAGTGATGAATCCCTAGAAACCACATTTTCAGACCTTTTTTATTGCAAAGACAGCAGTATCAGATGCATCGAGCTGAAGTCTACCTGGCTATGTGCGAGCTACCAGCAGAAGAATCTCATGGCAAAGTAAAACCAAGACCAAAAAATTCCTGTAGCTTTATAAGCATCCTGAAGCCAGTGGAGAAAAACTGGATCTGGTAAAGGAATAATGGGATTTGAGTTTTGACCCTAATTTGAGAAAAAATTCTAGCCAAAACATAGTCAAAGCTGTTGATTTCCTTAGTAGTCTGCTGGCCTACAGGCTACTCTGTCCTTTTACCACCTGGAGTGAGGGTTGAGGCACTAGTCAAAAAGAGAGGTAGTAAATGTTTCAGTGACGTTTTTAACTCACAGTGATATTTATTTATTTTTTTTTCCCAGAACTCAATGCTTAGTTTACATAGAGAAAATTTTGTTCTAACAATGCTCTTAGATCAATCAGTTGTAGAACAGAAATAATAGTGATTTATTTACCTGCTCCAAACTAACTCTTTGCCAAAAGTAGAAATATTGACATGAAAGTCAAAAGAACATTTTTTAAAGGCCATTTATTCAAATACAAAATAATCTGAGAATTTCAGTTCTGTTGACTTTCATTCCTCAATTATCAAAATATGCTGTAATAAATCAATTTGCAGGTGGGAATTATTTGCCTTGCTCTGGCTGAGGTACAGAGGAACTAGTGTGTTAGCTCTGGGTCTTTCAACTATGTGGAGTTAGGGAGAATGAAAGGATAAGGTAAAACTAAGTAATCATAAAGTATTAGGAATAGAATGAAAGAAAATTTGACAATGTCAAGTTTTCCTGAGGCAAAGCTTTTGGCAAAAGCTCAACACTATTTAAAATCCTGAGCCCAGTGGAAATGTGAAAAAATATTCTGAAGGAGGTGTATGGTCATATGCCACTGTATAGTGAATTTGGCCCAGAGAACAGGAATATCAGCAACCAGAATGCAGAGGCTGTCAGGTGCTGGAAGTGGCTGGTGGTGTTGATTTGCTGAGAAGGAGGATGGCCAGGGTAAACAAAACAAAACAATGCACAAGTGAAGACATGTAATCTAGTAGGTGGAGGGGTGAGTATTGGATGCCATGGGCAAAAAAATGAGAGAAAGATGCCATCTTGCCAGCCTGGTCTGGAGGAACAAGTGGCCATCAAAGTGTCAGGCAGCCCTAAATTCTTATCCTGTCCCCACTGTCACCTCTCAGTGAGGTTTTGGCCCTTTGTTGCTCTACTTATTTGTGGCTCAGTTTTCCTAGAGCACAATGCTATTTACATGAATCTCCCATCAGGCCTTTTTGAGGATTCATTGACAATGCATAACTCTTTACATTCACAGCTCTCAAAAGCACTTCACCAAAGAAAATAGATTTTTTTTTCCCTTTATTTTTCACTAGGGAAAAATGAAGCATTGAAAGATGAAGTGAATTGTCCAGCATCTGAGAGTTAATCAATGGCACTCATAATATCAAAAACAGATCCTATGTCTTTCAGTCAGATGGACTCAGCCCCTTAGAGTTAATTACCTAAAGCTGTTTTGCTTTAATTGGTCAGATGCATATCACTGCAATGAGCATGTAGAAAAACTCAAAGGAAAAAGAGTTCTACAGTGCTCTGCTCTATAAAATGCTGTGTATGTGCTACATGGAATGTGATACTGCTTAGCTGCTAAACTGATGGGCACTTAATATATGTTAAGATTTGTCAGTATGCCAGGACTGAGGCACACTGACTGTGCTCAGTTTGAAGGAATCCTTCTTCACTAGTAAAAAACGTATGCACAGAAGACAAGAGCTTGCTGTATCCTCTGCTGAGAATTTTTTCATTAATGTTGTACTCACAATGAAAGTAAAAGTTCTTCCCTCCCTGTTGTTATTAGCATGTTTCTTGATCATTACCCAGGACACCAGTCCCATTCCTGCTTCTATCCCAGCTGTGATCTTCCACCTGTAGAAGCTGCAGATGGTAGAAAGGGGACCCCAGTGGGGTGTGATTTGCCTTATGGAAATTCAGAGGTGCAATGACAAGCATTGTCTGTTAGGCCTCTTGTTTTCACTGACCTGAAATAAAAAGAATCTGAAGTTTGGCTTTCGATATAGCAGTGCCATCATAATGAGGATTAGCAGGAGGAGCACAGTTTGTCTGCTTCCACTATCTGACCTTCCCTTGTATTTGCTGTCTCAAGGCCATTGCTGAAGCTAGCAGCAGGTCTTTATCTCTTTAAGTAGATTCAGGATGCACGTTTCTGGTATCAATCAAATGAGCACAGTTCTGGATCAGCACTCTGTTCTGCATGGCTTCTGATAGGGAGAAGGAGAAACTGGAGGAAAGGGAGTGATAGCTTGTGCTCATGTCTCAGAGGGGCAGGTTGGTCAATATCAACTTACACAGACAGCAACTGCCCCTAACATTGGCACCAGATCAATAACTAGAGACTGCTCAGAGGTGACATGCTATATTATCTTTTGCACGTATCTGGCAGTAGGGAATGTTCCTTCTTTAATGGAGCATGCACTTAACTCTCAGTAGTATCTCAGAGCTTCCAGAAATTGCTTTGACCTGTGCTCACATTCAAAAAAGACCCTACACAACAGGGGCCTGTGCTGGAATTGTCTGTCACACACAGGTGAGCACCATTGCTTTACTGACCTATATGTCTCCCAGTGAGTGAGCTCTCTCTGACTTTTCTGTGCACTGGGTTTAGTAATCCTGTTGTCAAGATAATGATACTGTTTCACCTGGAACAGAACCAGGATTCTTCTCTTTCTAGGCAGAGTAAGAGGAAAATCTGTTTTGCTGTTTGAGTTTGGGGCTTGGTTTTGTCTAAGTTGCTTTTCTGGTTTTGGATTTTTTTCCTTCTGTATTTTTCCCGTTTTATGATTTATGTTGCTTATTCATTCTTAACTTTTGTTTCCTCTTCACTGTCCTTAACTTTTTCCTTTGTGCCATTCAAACCCATGCTACACTGGATGAAGAAAATGTCAATTGTTGGTAACATTAAGAAGCCACATCATGACCAGCAGGAGCCATAGAAATAAGGTGACAGAGTGCTTTCTCTGTCTTCTGTTCATACACAGGTTATGAGAGCAGGCCCCTTTGAAGTGGAAATAAAAAAATCCCTGAGAAATGCAACTAATTTTTTTTTAAGTACTATCACATAATAAGGTATTTTTTCTGGTGCATGTGGCCGTCGTTCATACTGCTCTGATCCAGAAAGCTGGATATACATGGCCACTAATGGGATGTGCCCTTGAGTGCTAAGGGATCTGGTTAATGTCAGCATGAAGGCATTAACTTTGAACAATCATGGCACTTGGGAAAAATCCTGAGAACTGGAGGAAAGCAAATATCACTTCTGTCTTCAGAACAGGCAAGAAGAAGGACCCAGGGAACTACAGTCAATGCAGCCTCACCTCTGTTGCTGGAAGATGATGGAGCAACTAATCCTGTGTATAATTTCCAGGAATGTGATGGACAGGAAGATGATTTGCAGCCATCAGCACAAACCTGATAAAATTTTATGATGAAATAACTAGGTTGGCAGACAAGGTGAGAGAGCAGTAGAGGACTGTCTTGAAGTCACTATGGCTTTCAACACTGTCTTGTAAGATTGCTGTAGAGAAGCTGATGAAGTATGGGCTGGATGAGCAGTGGCATGGATTTAAAACTAGACAAATGGCTGAGCCAGGGGAGTTGTGATGAGTGGCATGAAGTTTAGTTGGAGACTAGCGGTATATAGTGTATATAAGCATATATATAAAACACATAATAAAAGTTTATTATATATATCATATATAATTATACTATTATATATAGTATATATAATAATATATGTATAAGCATATATATATAGCAGTATATAATATATAGTATATATAACTAGCAGTATATCTCAAGAGTCAATACTGGTCTACAACTTATTTAATGTCCTATCCTATTTAATATCTTCATTAATGACCTGTATGATGGCACAGAGTATACCCGCTACAGTTTGCTGGTGATACAAAATTGTGAAAACTGGCTGATAGAACAATGTCATTCATGGAGGCCTCAATAGCCTAGAGAAATTGGCAGTTAGAGGAAATCCATGATGTTCAACAAGAGCAAATCCCAAGTCCTAACACTGAGGAGGAATAAACCCATGCACCAGATATGCTGGGAGCTTTGCAGAAAAAGACCAGGGAGTCCTGGTGCACATGAGACTAAACATGAACCACTGATGCACATTTGCCATAGGCTAATGGTACCCTAGGCTGCATTAGGAGGAGTGTTGCCAGAAGGTCAAAGGAAGCGATCCTTCCTCTCTATTCAACATTGGTGAGGCCACACCTGAAGTACTGTTCTTGCTCCTCAGTGTAAGAGAGACATGAGCATACTGGCAAGAGTCCAGCAAAGAGCCATTAAGATGATTAAGGAACTGGAGCACATCACATATGAGGAAAGGCTGAGAGAACTATGACTGTTCAGCATGGAGAAGAAAAAGCTCAGGGGAGAACTCATTGATGTGTAGAGATATAGAATCATAGAATAGTTAGGGTTGGAAAGGACCTGAAGATCACTGAGTTCCACTCCCCTTGCCATGGGCAGGGACACTTTTTTCCCACTAACCATGCCACCCAAGGCTATGTCAAATCTGGCCTTGAACACTGCCAGAAATGGAGCATTCACAACTTCCGTGGGCAACCCATTCCAGTGCTTCACCACCCTTACAGTAAAAAATTTCTTCCTCATATCCAATCTAAACTTCCCCTGTTTAAGTTTCAACCCATTACCTGTCGCGGCCAGGTGCAGGGGAGAACACACACCGATACGATGTCCCAAGGTCTCCGTTTATTCAGTGTAACATGA